>OW804101.1:68111178-68284691 GCA_942159475.1 Sthenelais limicola | reverse complement strand
CCTCCCTCTCCTCCTCTCTCTCTCCCTCTCTCTCTCCCTCCCTCTCCCTCCCTCTCCCTCCCTCTCCCTCCCTCTCTCTCCCTCCCTCCCTCCCTCCTCTCTCCCTCCCTCCCTCTCCCTCCCTCTCTCTCTCTCTCCCTCTCTCTCTCTCTCCATCTCTCTCCCTCTCTCTCTCTCACTCTCTTTATGTCCAAGTTCTCTCTATCTCTTTTTGCATCCCTTTATCCATCTCAATCTCCATTTTTTTAAAGAAATTGTATTGAGCACATTTTCATGGTATATGCTAATCTCATGATACTCAAGGAAAACATATGGTAATAAGTAATGGAATTTGGTAATAAGTAAGCGAAACAAAGAAATACATTCTTTAAGCATTTCATCAATATTTCGAAAATAGTCGATTTGAGAGAAATAATCATTCAAATAATTAAGACATTTAGAAAAATACTCAGCAATACATTGATTCGAAAATACAAATCATTGTCAAAAAAGATATTTGAGAAGTACATTCTTTTGAGGGTTTTTTTTCTCCAGTTCTGTCATATAAATATGAAAATAGCCTTATCTCTTTATGTACCTGCTCCCTCTCCCTTTCTCATCCCCTCTCTTTATGTCCCAGCTCTTTTTCTCAAATGAATTTTTGATTGGTTTGGAAAGAATGGGACAAGAAATAGCAAATGTTCATTTTTTTAGCCGACATTAACTGAGAGTGCAGCTTTGAAAGGGGTGTAAAACAACCAATAGTGGATAGTTTTTATAGCCGCCATGTTGAATCCCGATTCGCATGAAATTATGGGAGTAATGGTATAGTTTAAAGTCTATGGAAAACATGCCGTGTTATGCATGGACTATTTATCAATGCTCTAATGTCAATACTCATATGGAAACATATATAACCTATATGTTACATTTGTTTCCATAAGACGCGTCAACATCTTTCCCATCATGCATTTGGTTAACTTAGATCATTTATACACGCTATGATATTGGTGGAAACGTTCTTGCAATTTTCGATATAACAAGCTACATATTTGTATGTCAGATTTCATCAGAATCAATCCCAGGATGCACTGCAATAGACATGCGCAGTGGCACATTACAATCCCCTATACTCACTCAGCCCCCCTCCCCCCCCCCCCCTACACACACAAGTTGTCAAGTGGTCTATTGCCGTACACGGAGACTATGGTAAAAACGCTGGTGAAAGCATCTTACGGCTAAGTGTGAAATATCGAGCCAGAGGTAATTGACAGGGAAAACATCCTGAGTGTCAATGTTTAGTTGTAGACTGTGGTAAGTGTGGCAGTGATATTGCACTTATGTCTACTGATGCCGCCTCCACACCCACCCCCACCCCCACCCCCCCTCCCCCTGCAGCCCTCACACTCTCTTATATGGGTCAGATTTTCAGAAAATGTACAATTGGCAGCTGTACACATTTAGTAAATTCTGCTAAATTAGGCTGCAATTTGGTCAATACTAGGTAAATTCGGGTATATTCGGTATTACATTGATTCTAGCAATATGTTTGGTTAGGTTGAACTGCTTTTTAAACTTTATTTTCGTCTGACATTTGGGTTATTTGAGAAGATTGGCAAAGTTGAATTGTACATTTTCTGAAAATCTGACCCATATGTGTTGTGTTTCAGGGAAATGAGTCACAAGTCGTAAAAAATGGATTTTGAGATATCATCATATATGGAAAGATGAGATCAGGGGTATTCCAATGATAGTAAACAGTAGGATATCTAATAATTAATTCCATAGGTTAAGTTAGACAGATACTTTGAGTGAGTGAGATTGGTTGCTTTACGCCCTTATGAACATATCTAAGATGGTTATACCAAGGGCGGGAGAGCTGAGAGGGAGGAAGTTTATGATCATATCCAGGAAATAGAGATAGAGACGAAGGGAGAGAGAGACAGAGACAAAGAGACAGAAAGGCACTTCATGGTTATACCCAGGACAAGTGTAGAATGGGGACTTTTAAGAAATTTTAACATTCTCCCGAATGACTATACTTTGGTGGACGGACCCGTTAGTCGTCCTATTGAATGAAATGACGAAAAGTGCCGGGAGCACCTACAGGAGTAGTAACAGCAGCGGGAGAAGGAGACAAACCGCTCCTTTCTACACTCTGCACTTCTCCACAATGATTTTTCCTCAATGAATCTGCGGTCCGGGTAGATGCCCTCCGGAAGGCGGATGTATACATCCATGTTTTCTCTGTTTAGATTTTCTGGATGAGGGAGTGTATAAGGGTGGGGTTGGGGGGGGGGGGGGTTATGGGCCAGATCTTCGGTAAATGTACAATCAGCAGGTCTATACATTGGTAAATTGTGAGAAAATAGACAGAATAATGCCCTCAGGAAGGCGGATGTATAGAGCCATGTTTTCTCTGTTTAGATTTTCTGGATGAGGGAGTGTATAAGTGGGGAGTGGGGGTGTTATGGGACAGTTCTTCGGAAAATGTATATTATTAGCAGGTCTATATAATGAGTAATTTCTGAGAAAATAGACAGAATAATGCCCCCAGGAAGGCGGATGTATACATCCATGTTTTCTCTGTTTAGATTTTCTGGATGAGGGAGTGTATGAGGGGGCGAGATGGTGGGGGTGTTGGGGCATGGGACAGATCTTCCCAAAATGTACAATCAGCAGGTCTATATATTGAGTAAATTCTGAGAAATTAGACAGAATATTGCCCTCAGGAAGGCGGATGCATACAACCATGTTTTTAGATTTTCAGGATGAGGGAGTGTATAAGGGTGGGGGGGTGGGGTAGGGGGGAGGTTATTGGCCAGATCGTCGGAAAATGTACAATCAGCAGGTCTATGCATTTAGTAAATTGCTTGACCCACTGACATTGTCATGCAGTCATAATAAAAGTAACAACAACAAGAACAAGATGGCGTCTCCATACAGGTGTGAAAAAACATTCACCACCTCCCGCGAACCGGAGTCGAACCAGTGACCTAAGGATTACAGCTTGGTGCTTTCCACTACAGTCCTCCGCTCTACCAACTGAGCTATCACGGGCTGGGCTGCGGGACGGCACGTTTAGCCGCTAGTCATCATAACACTATGTCATAGGGAACTCATTATTTGTATTTTGTATTTAAATACTTTTGTTCAGCGAAAAACATTATGCAACAGGTACACTGAATCTCAGCCGTCGCTGACTCTACTATAAATGATCGTGACCATAATTTTCATATATTTTACCAATATTGGTCGTATTTCAACTACTTATATATTACAAAGAATACAAAATACAAGCATATGCTAAGATCAATACATAATTTAAAAACCGTCACCGACGCATCTCTTCTACGTACAGTCCGATTCAGGTTTGTTACCAAAAAGTCATACTCCATAGATACAATCCGCAAATATAGGCGTGTGTAACATATGGGCAAGGGGATCGCTTCAAGCTCTAAAGCTTCTACAATACAACAATCCAGTAATAATTTCAGTTCGTTTGTTTTCAATAAAGAATGTATTTGTTCATAAATATTGTGATTTCTTTACAGGGAAAGGAAAGAAGCTTTATGAGGAAATCAGTATTGTTATTTCATAATATTTTCATAATTCATGATAGCCTAATTTATCATTATTTTCAGTTCGTTTGTAGCCTATTCAGTAAAGAATTAGTTTATACAGACCCTGACTGAGAGGTTTCCCGACTTATGACTTGAACAGCGTTTTAATGGGAATATAATGACATTTTGCGGTCTTAATGGAATTATAATGGCAGTTTGCGGTTTGAGGCGAGAGGCTTTGCCTTCGTTTGAAGGGACTCTCTCATGTTTGGCCCTAGACCGTAGGCTTATACATATTGCGACATGTTTAAGGAATATAGCTTGTTATTCCATTATAAAAAACAATTATAATATAACCATCACCATAATAAGACTTTGATCAATAACAATATCTCATTACAACATATGGGATAAGAATTGTAAGTCCGTGATTGGACGCCTACTGCGCTATTGGCTTTCACCACCCCAGTGTATTATAAGCGTCCTAATGGGATTATAATTTGGTATCTGTATCCATATTTCCTCAGGCGCTAAACCCTCTAAAAGTCAGAACATTCCAACATAAGGATCTTGAGAATAGACTATTTTGGGAAATATCATTTTGAGCAAATCGAAATTATTTTAATTCTAAAAACAAAGTGACTGAGTTTAGTGATATAGTTTAGAGTGTCTGTATGTAAATTAAAATTAAAGTTGAATTGTCATGATTGTAAACCATGTGGATATATTTTGTACTTGGCGAATGAGAATTATCACAAAATGTGAGACTTTGACCAAACAAATTTATGAAATAAAATCATTTTCTCGTCTTGTGCCTCATTTTCCTGGAAGACATCACATCTCTTCTATACCAAAGACTCCTCCTGCCCACGTGTCTAGGGGAATCCATACTAGGAACAATATATCCACCACTCGCTGAGGAGTGGTAAGACTGGTGTGGCCTGAGGCCACCCAGACTGTCACACTCTGGTCTGGGCTCAGTCTGTGGTGAACCACTTCTTCCTCTTTTGAGAAAGATTTCCAGATGGGTCAGATTTACAGAAAATGTACAATTGACAGCGGTACAAATTTAGTAAGTTTTGGTAAATTAGGCTGCAGTTTGGTCAATACTAGGTAGATTGGAGAGTAGGGCCTATTTGGCATTGGATTGATTCTAGCAATCTATTTGGTTAGGTTGAACTATATTTTGAACTTGATTTTCGTCTGAAATTTGGGTTATTTGAGAGAATTGGTGAAGTTGAATTGTACATTTTCTGAAAATCTGACCCATATGTGGTGTGTTTTAGAAAGAATGAGTCGCAAGTTGCCAAAAATATATTTTGCTGCGATATTGACGATAACATTCTTGTAATTTCAGATACAATTTTGCCTAATATGTGTATGTCAGATATCAACAGAATCAAACCCACGATGCAATGTAACAGACATGCGCAGTGGCACATGCAAATCCTCTATTGTGAACTTACATGTCCGCCATCTTTCATAATTTAACACAAACCTCAATCGTTCCCATCATGCAGTTAGTTTGAAGATCAGTTATACGAGCTGTGATATAGTTAAAAACATTCTTGTAATGTTTAATGAGAAAGTTGCTGAATATTAGTATGTCCTTAGTAGTAAAATGTGATGTGTTTCAGGGAAATGAGTCATAAGTCGCAAAAAATAGATTTTGAGATACCATTATATTTGAAAAGATGAGATCAAGCCGATTCCAATGATAGTAAACAGTCTTATACAATAATAAGTATTTCTAGATTTTAAGTTTGATATTTTCGTTTTTGAAAAAAAAGGTTTCCAATATTTCTGGGGGTCAATAAATAGTAAAGTAACTAAATGTAGTCGATATGAAGACCTTTAAAACGAAAGGATATTACATAGATTGTCCTGAAATTTGATACATCGATTGACATAACTATAAATGACAAACTCTCCATAAATCAGAACATTCCAATAATGTGATCTTGTGGAAAAAACACTTTGAAAAATATGAATTTTGCTACTTATGACTCATTTTTCTGAAACACATCACAAATAACCTATGTCAGACCTGATTTGAATCCATCTTTTTCTATACCGCCTGTCCATTGAACCAACAGAAAGTGCAGCCGGATGATTTGAGGTAGTTTCTGAATCATAAATGGGTCAGATTTTCAGAAAATGTACAATAGGCAACTCAACGCATTTAGTAGATTCTTTTAAATTAGGATGCAAAACGGAGAATGCTGGGTATATCTGAGTATATTTGGTATCGCATTGATTTACAGTATCAGTTCTGTTATGTTAAACTGCATTTTGAAGCTCATTTTTGTCTTAAATGTGAGTTATTTGAGAGGATTGGCGAAGTTTAGTTGTACATTTTCTGAAAATCGGAATCACAAATCGATTACCTTGGTAGATCTATACGGTATTGCTCTATTTCTAATAAATTGCATGTAGTGCATTTATTAATGATTATATTTCCTGTCATTTCAGGTGGGTACTTTTGCTGTACGTTTGGAACAACTGTTGTTGCCTTGGTTCTTTAAAAGGTAAGGTAGTCAATAAGGTAGTCAATATTAGATTTTAGTGTTTATGAATGTGATTTTGTATTTTGTACAAATTATGCCTAGGGTACCTTGAAAGAACAGCTCTTAGCTGAAAGGTTTCACATACCTTTTTACTGGATTATCTATGTAAATGATGAAGAGAAATGAAAAATATTAATAAATTATATATATAAGCTTAGAACTATGGAGTACCTGATTATGTTACAACAGTTAAATGATCAACTATTTTTGTGCTGGTTCTGTAGGGGGAGGGGGTTAGCGAGGTCCTCCATACATGGTTCACTGGCCTATTGGTCAGAACGTTAAAGGTTCGTAAAAACAACAGTCCCTGGGTGGGCTCGAACCACCAACCTTTAGATTAACAGTCTAACGCGCTAACCGATTGCGCCACAGAGACCTGTGCTGACCGCCCACATTTGATAGCCAATCCAATACAATAAAACAATACATTGTACATATATAGGACATCATAATGCTACACAGATGGACACTTCCAAAATAGGTTTATTATACTTATATTCTTAAAGAAAGCCTAAAGAGGTAAGACATTGACATTAGGATAATAACGAATGAGATGGTGAATGTGTATGACTATTTAACCTAGCACAGGAACAGAATAATAGTCAGGAGAACAGTTTCAAAGTTCATAACCTCAGCGTGAGTCTCACAGTGTGAAATGACACCAAAACGTTTCTCATGTTGTAAATGAGATACAGCAACCGTAAAAATCGTCATTTGGTTCTTATTCCGGATTCGATGTTATTTTCCCCTATAAAACATTTATAGATATCTAAAATAGATATGTGATGTGTTACAGGAAAATGAGTACTAAGTCGCAAAAAATACATTTTGAGATATCATCATATTTGAAAAGATGACATCGAGCCGATTCTAATGGTAATAAACATTAGGACATTTAATAAGTATTTCTCTATTTAAATTTTGATATATTCATTTTTGAAAAAAAAGTTTGTGATATCTCTGGGTGGACAATTACCAGTAAAGTAGATAAATATACTCTATAGGTTTAGCTTCGAGGTGCTTAGATATATTTAATACACTGTCTTGAAATTTGGTACATGTATTGATACAACTTGCAGCACTAAACCCCCCAAAAATGAAAACATTCCAACAAAGAGATATTCAATTCAATTCAATTCAAAACAATTACCAGTAAAGTAGTAAAGTAGATAAATATACTCTATAGGTTTAGCTTCGAGGTGCTTAGATATATTTAATACACTGTCTTGAAATTTGGTACATGTATTGATACAACTTGCAGCACTAAACCCCCCAAAAATGAAAACATTCCAACAAAGAGATATTCAATTCAATTCAATTCAAGACATTTTGTATTTGCATAATTTGCATAGATGATGACTAAAAAAGGAAGGCCCAGTTTTGAAACCTATTGTGGATAAAATACTTTGAAAAATATTAATTTTGCAACTCATGACTCATTTCTCTGAAACACATCACATATTGCAAGTTCATTACAAATTCAACCCAAAATAGATAAAATACATATTGCTAGATGATGGTATAAGTTGCATGAGAGAGGACGCAGACTCTACAGGACACATTTCTCATATTGTGTAAGAAATGTTGGTCCATGCTGCCACCAGGGGGAGCTGTCACAATGATGGATGACCGGCTCCTCAACACCTATAGACCTCACCAATATGTAGCAGCACAATATTGAATTTTATTTTACTCAGGCAATCTCGAAAGACCTATACATCAGGTTTGGGCAGTTTTTTGTATTACATAATCGGCCGTACATTTAAATTCATTATAGAAAAGCACATGTTCACCATATGGATGTATTCCCGCTTCGCGGTTTAGATGTATACACACAATAATACACACTAATATTCCACCATCACAGTTGTAAATATCTCTTGTGTCATGGTCCAACCCCTTAGGACATGGGATTGGGGACATTCAAATGGTTCAGCCTTTCAGAAAATGTACAATTAGCAGCTGTACACATTTAGTAAATTCACCTAACTTAGGTTGCAATTTGGTCAATACAAGGTGAATTTGATTATATTCGGCATTGCATTGATTCAAGCAATCTGTTTGGTTAGGTTGAACTGTATTTTGAACTTTATTTTCGTCTGAAATTTAGGTTATTTGAGAAGATTGGCGAAGGCGAATTGTACATTTTTTTAAGAGCTGACCCATATGAATCTGGGGCATCTTGCATAACAAATCCTGACTTAAAAAATTTCTTGCTAAGCTATTCGTCTTTCCTCTGGACATTTCTACTGTAGGAATACAAATTAGCATTGTATAGCAATGCCTCCTAATAACAATTCCTTGCCAGTTGCTTAGCTTGGCAAGGAATTGTAAACTAGCCTTGGATGAAACATTTGAAGTAAGGTTTTCTAATGCGACATGTCCAAGTGCTACAAAACTTTATAAGTTATAAAGCTAGTGCATATAATTTCCATGACTTATATATCAGACTTCCAATTCCCGAAAATGCACAATTCGCCTCCGCCAATTCTCTCAAATAATCAATATTTAAGACTAAAATAAGGTTCATAATGAGATTGAACATAACCAAATGTTTGAATCAAGACAATACCAAAATTACTTAATATACACACCTAGCATTGGTCAAATTACAGCCTAATTCGAGAGCCTTTAGAGCTGCTGATGGTACATTTTCTGGAGATCTGTAGGGCGTTTCATAAGTAACGCAGCGAGCGTTAGTTACGGTAGCGTAGCTATGGGTCAGATAGCGATAAATCTATGGCGCATTTGTTATAGTAATGCAAGGTTAGTTGCCTTCAATTTTGGCCCTTATCGTGCGCTTTGTTAAAATATGTCGTTCTTCATTTGGTAACGACTGTTGTTAGGTCATATAACGCGTGCTGCGTTACTTATGAAACGCGGCCGAGGCTCAACCATATATACATCCATATATACATATATCGTTCAATTCTATATCACCGTCTTAAAAGCAAGGCCTACTATTAGCTTATTAACACAAGACCTCTAATAGCAGTGATTATGATATTATTACCAACCAATAAGTGACTATTCTAAAGCAATTGATCACACACTGCAGACGACACTTTATCTAATATTACCAGCCTCTCAAATGTCACTGGTACCAGTTGCTATCATTAACAACTGCCTTATGTCAACATTATCTGTTATTGGCACAATTTGTGAAAATGTGTAATGTGTTGCGGGAAAATGATTCACACCTCACAGAATTGGTATTTTTCAAAGTGATTTATTCACAGGATATCTTTCTTCCAATGTCTCCATTCATGGAGTGTTTAGTGCTGTTTCAAACATAAACACATCCATGTATTAAATGTCAAGACGTGTATTGAATATACCTATACCTATCTGAGGTTATTCTAAGGAGTATAAGTTTGAAGATTTTTTACTAGTTATTGACCATTAAGAAATGTTGCAAACACTTTTGTCTATGGTTGAAAAATAATATAAAAGTAATTAGTGGATGTCTGAATGGTTACCATCATTGGAATCGGCCTAATAGGTGTTTCTATATTTTGAGTTTTGAAAATAAAAGTTTGCAATATCATGGGTGGACATTTACTAGTAAAGTAGCTAAATATAGCAGATCACCTTCGCAATGCAAGGATATATACACTGTCTGGAAATTTTGTACATCTATTTATACAACCTCAAGCACTACTTACTCTAAGAATGAGAACACATATGAGAGATGTAGTATATAATTCACTTTGCGACTTGTGACTCGTTTTCTTTCCTGTAACAAACTATTATATGGGTCAGATTTTCCGAAAATCTACAATTGGCAGCTCTACACATTTAGGATTCGTCTAAATCTGGCTGAAAAATGATGATAAACGGGTTTATTATACCTTTCTAGAGGTTGGTATGATACTCCCATTGGCTTAAGCATTGGTCGTCATATCAAAGAGAGCGGGTAATACGGCTGCCGTATTACCCGCTCCCCGCCGTATAACCCGCACCTAATGAACAAAATAGTCCTGATCATTTATTTTATATTTCTATTTAAATAATTCCTTCTGCACAAAAAATACACATAATATGAATCGACCATAGGTAAAGGAAAATAAACGATTGACTTATTTTCTCTATTTAGTTTATGTTATAATCGATCATAGGTGTAGGTAGAAACGAACCACCGCCGAAGGCGCTTGTCGGAGCAGTCAACAAAATGATCGTAGGCCTATAGATCGGCGTGCTTAGTTACGGTATTGAAGCTGCCACTGGGAGTGGTCATGAAAAATTCTGATCAAATAAATGAAATAAACTAAAATACTTTCATAATTATCGACGTCTACCCGTTACCAAGGCATTAGTTGAGTTTTAAAAAGATTTAAAGTTGTGAAAAGGCAACAAATTGATTAAAAAACGGGAGCGATTTTCCTGCACAGCACATGTTTTGATTTTGCGAAGCTTAGCCTTAGGGATCCCTAGGTCTACTCGGTAAACCGTCGATCGTTTTCCCGATTTTCTCCCGAAATAATAAAGCTAGGTACTTTAAATGAAAATTTCAACAGAGGAATCACATGTAAAAATGCGATTTTGCTAAGAATATCAAAGATTTAAAGCTGTTGAATGCTGTGAAACTCACAAATCGATTGACTGGCTCAGAGTCACTTGAGTCGGAGAAAAACGGGTGAGGTGGTGTCACCCGGCGAGTTGAATTCAAATGAGAAAAGTACAGACATTTGAACATCAAACTGAACAACATTTATCTTATTAATCGTATTCATGTTTTAATAATCGTAATTAACCGAAAATTCAGAGAAATAACGATTCAAAATAGAACTACATTTTGCAGGCCTTCTCACAACCCGGCAGATCATGTGCGCATTGATATTTACCGATAGCAAAGACCCGGAACTATAAGCAAGCTCAGGTGGGAGGGGCCGTGTTTAGGGCATCGATTTTCATCGAATTCCAACCAGTTTTAGCTTAAATATAGGTAAACGTATTGTAACAACCTCTATAAAGGTGATAATAAATGCAAAAGTGCATTCGGGACGATCTGTGGTCCCATATTTCCCTTGGGCTATGTGATCTCAGTTCGTGCGCTCACGCGCCCTCACTGAGATCACTACGCCCGCGGGAAATATGGGACCACAGATCGTCCCTCATGCGCTTTTGCCTATATATCTGAGTATATTTAATATCACATTGATTTAAAGTATCAGTTCTGTTAATTCAAACTGCATTTTGAAGCTGATTTTTGTCTTAAATGTGGGTTATTTGAGAGGATTGGTGAAAGTAAATCGTAGATTTTCTGACAATCTGACCCGTACATATTAATGCTAATTCCCCCACCCCCGGGTACGGTCATATTGGACTGAGTCCCACTATAGCTGCTCCTGTCATTAATACTTGACTGATTAGGCAGTAATTAGGCCAAGGACAGCGGATGCTGCCAGTCTGGTTCTGACACGCACAAACAATTAAATCATTCGGGACAAGAATGGAACAGAAAACCAGCGTTTCACATTAGTGGCCTCACAAAGATGACATCAAGAATTGTTGAAGATTTTTAAATGTTTTGGAATATTCGAGTATTCGTTTTCCAAAAGTATTTACCAATAAGGGAGTTGCATCAACCATTATTCATCTATAAGGGAGTTGCATTAGGTAGAGCAATGTAACGCAATGTCACATAACACACCTATCTGTATATCCGTCTATCCATCTATCCATCAATCTATCCATCCATCTAACTATAAATTCACATATATGTTTATCCATCCATCTATCCATCTATCCACCTATCTATCCATCTATCTATCCATCTACCTATGAATCCATGATCTGTATTACAATCTATATCCTACATTTTATCCATCCATCCATTTATCAATTTATCCATCTATCCATATATCAATCTATCCAACTATCCATCCATCTATCTATCAATCTATCCATCTATCAACCTATCCCATTTCAACTCCATCCTCCAAGGAACCCGCTATCAATTCTATAAGAATTCCTTCCTATTGCAATGTTCATATTGAATACAAGTTTCTAAATGTAAATCTAGAATCACACAGCTAAAGCTAAAGTTCTATGGCTGCTAAAGGGAGGTAAATGGTGAGTGTGAGGAGCTCAAGGAGCAGGCTGAATAACTCTAAATGAACCTAGAGCTGCTCGCATGCTAGATAATAGGGGAGTTGCAGATACCACTGCCACTGCACATGTGGGTGGAATCACCAGAAAATGTACAATTCGCCTTCACCAATCTTCTCAAATTACCCAAATTTCAGACAATAATAAAGTCTTAAATACAGTTCAACCTAGCCAAACAGATTGCTAGAATCAATGCATTACCAAATATACTCGAATTCACTCAGTATTGACCAAATTTCAGTCTAATTTAGCAGAATTTATTAAATGTGTAGATCTGCCAATTGTACACTTTCTGAAGATATGACCTATATATACCTTAATTAGATGTCTGTCACAATGCATCCTGGGATAGTTTCTAGTAAAATCCGACATACAAATATTGGTCAACATTTTTATCGAAAATTGCAAGAATGTTTTCACCAATATTACAGCTTTTATAAATGATCTATGTTAACCAAATGCATGATGGGAAAGATGGGGTTTATGTCATGGAGACATACATAACACATGGATATTGGCATTACAGCATTAATAAATATTCCATGCAGAACATATCATGTTTTCTATAGGTTTTATACTGCACCATTACTCCAATGATTCCATGCGAATCAAGATTCAAAATGGCGGCTATGCAAGTCCCCTATAGGGGCTTTGCATAGCCGCCATTTTGAATCTTGATTCGCATGGAATTATGGGACTTATGGTACAACATAAAATCTATATAGAAAACATGCCATGTTCAGCATGGAATATTTATCAATGCTCTAACGTCAGTATCCATGTGGTATACATGTTTCCATAACACAAGTCCACAATCTTTCCCATCATACATTTGGTTTTCATAGCACATTCATAAAAGCTCTGATATTGGTTAACACATTCTTGCAATATTCGGTAAAGATGTTGCCAAATAGTTCTATGTCGGATTTCATCAGAATCCATCCCAGGATGCACTGTAACAGACATGCACAGTGGCACATGCAACTCCTCTATAGAGACAAACCCCGAAGCTTTTCTCAATCTAGCCTAGAGAGAATACTAGCACTTTTTACTCTAGAAATACAATATGACAAGAGGGACTGGAACAAACATTATTGCAAATGGTGTTTGCCGCCTGCAATGTTTGCTCTTAAAACTGCTAATATGAAGTGTGATGTTAGTTGGAACCGTCTGGAACAAGAGGGGAAAAACAACAGTATAAGATTTCAACATATTATGTGATGTGTCTTGGGAAAATAAGTCACAAGTCACAAAATTGATATTTTATAAAAAATGTTTTTTCCACAAGATCTCTTTATTGAAATGTTCTGATTTTTAGAGAGTTTAGCACGTATTCCAGGACATTGTATGAAATATATCCCTGCATTTTGAAGACCTTTGTATGGAGTATATTTAGTTTATTTACTGGTAATTACCCATCTAGAAACATTGCACCCTTTTAAAATAAGACACAAGTCAGAAAAATGATATCTTCCAAAGACAATTGTTCACAAGATCTCTTTGTTGGAATGTTCTAATTTCTGGCAGGTTTTGCACATTCATCCATATGAGTACATGTACCCAAGACAGTATAAAATGATTGTATATATGGGTCAGATTTTCAGAAAATGTACAATAGACAGCTCCACACATTTAGGCAAATCTCCCAAATCAGATTGAAAAATGAAGAATACAAGGTATATCTGAGTATATTTGGTATCGCATTGATTTATAGTATCAATTCTGTTAAGTTAAACTGCTTTTTGAAGCTCGATTTTGTCTTAAATGTGGGTTATTTGAGAGGATTTGTGAAGGTGAATTGTACATTTTCTGAAAATCTGACCCATATGCCTATTTTCGCATCCTATGGAGTATATAGGTAGAACTAAACTCAGTTCTGTCTGTGCGATTGTTCTTCAATGAGTTGAAGGCAGGAGGAACCCTGAGGTGCATAGTTAAGGATAAGTTCGAGATTTATTTGACCTCTTCCAAATGATTTTAAATATCCTGCATTGCTTTTAATTATGGTAATTTGTTGCGTGAGAAACACAGCGAGGGACCGACATGGTTCCATTAGCGCTTAAGTTTTTTTTTTTTTTTTTTAACGTTTTTATTTTCATTACACATGATGAAAAATGCAGTGGAAAGTATCGCTGAAACTCAGCGTTCTTCTAGGTCGGCTGCATTATGTTCTATATAATAATATCTTCCTTAGTCATGAAAAACGGTGAATACCATTAATAAAGTTATTAGTCATAACAATATCAGCAGTGTTATTAAGTTAAATTATACAAAACGGAACAAGATGATTAGAGAAATAATGTAAGATGAAAAAAATGTTACATATCTATACAGTAAACATTATCAATTGAGGTGGGAGCATAGGAACGAGAGCGAGCCGGGTGAGCGGGTTTTTACTTAACCCTTATCAAGATAAAATCTTTTAATCTGGGTTTTAAAAGACAGTGCATCTTCTATATTTCGGAGTCTAACAGGTAAGTTATTCCAAACTGACGAGGTTTTATAGTGAAGTGATTGGATATCTGATCCACGTTTAGGGATAAATATTTTCAAGGTTGGGGCATCATGTTGACGAGTCGCTCTTGTTGCTGGCAGGCTATCAGAATTTCTCAATTTTGTCACTGAGAGGAATGCTAATTTGGACAGGAGGAAGTCAATTCTATTTTCAAGTTTCATTGTTTTAGTTATTGAATGTATCTCATCAGTAGGGGTTCTAGGGTGACATTTGAGAGCAGTTTTCAATGCTTTATTTTGGAGTCTTTGTATCGTCGATAGCATTTTTTTATTACATTTACTGATAAAGGGGGCACAATAATCTATTATGGACAATATATTGGCTTTAACCAGCAGAACTGCACTTGCTTTGGTTAAGTTGGGTCTTATTAGTGATAATTGGTATATTCGGTAGTGCAGTTTATGACAGCCGTCATAACGTTAACGATGGCCACCGCAGTTTCAATAGGGAAACTGTAAAAATAAATTCTTAAAACACTACAACAAAATAGATACTGAAATGTAATAGCGAAAATTCAGGCTAAGGAGGAATACCGGGCTTGCCCGATCCTTATACACCAATAGCTATGGCATATGGGTCAGATTTTCAGAAAATGTACAATTCAACTTCGCCAGTCTTCTCAAATAATCCAAATTTCAGACGAAAATAAAGTTCAAAATACAGTTCAACCTATCCAAACAGATTGCTAGAACCAATGCAATGCCGAATATACTCGAATTTACATAGTATTGATCAAATTGCAGCCTAATTTAGCAGAATTTATTAAATATGTACAGCTGTCAATTGTACTTTTTCTGAAAATCTGACCCATATGCCAGCTTACATTCCCTGGATAAAGTTTCCTTTAAAAAAGAAATGCATAGCAGAAGACGTGGTGTCATGGCATGACGTGTCACTATGACAATGCTGACCTACTTTCACAGTAACCAATGAAAACGCAGAAAGATAACTGGGTCATCTGTTTCTTCCCCAGGGAGAAAATAGAATTCTTTCTCCCTTCACACTTCAGCTCTAATGTATCCTTACATTGTCAATCTTAGTCACTTTCTATTTGTGATGTGTTTCAGGAAAATCAGTCAGAAGTCGCAAAATTGGTGTTTTTCAAAGTCGTTTATTTGCAAGATCTCTTTGTTGGAATATTTCATTTTTTGGAGTGTCTAGGCCTTGTGGTTGCATAAATACATCTACTAAATTTGAAAACTGTTTATTAAATATATCAGTGCGTTTCCTAGATCATCGCATCGTGTATATTTAGCTACTTTAATGGTAATTATCCACCCAGAAATATTGCAAACGTTTTATTCAAAAATAACAATATCTAACTAAAACGCTAAACGTACTTGTTAGATGACCTTAATGTGTATATTCATTGGAATCGGGTTGGCCTCATCTTTTCAAAAATGGTGATATCTCAAAATCCATATTTTGACGTATTTTCCTAAAACGGATCACATATGAAACAAGCGACACTGCACCTTTAAGGGAATTCAGTACACTGACCATGTGAACCATATCACCATGGCAACCGTAAGGTTATCAAAACACATGTGTCATTCGATGACCAGTTGACCCCACTTGACCCATCACAGGAAAGGAGAGAAAATGAAATTATTTTCCATATAATAATATTTCCTGTCCTTTCATCTTTGCTAGCTCCTGACAAATGATTGCATTTCAGGGGTCATGTCTGTCTCGTATAACTAAATGGAGCGATTGATGTTGAGCGTATTGTGTGGGAGGTGAACAGGGGTCAGAATTGAGAAAATGTCTAATTGGCAGCTCTACACATTTAGTGATTTCTGCCAAATTCTGCTAAATGAATGATACATTTGGGGTATATTGAATATATATGGTATCGCATTGATTTAAAGTATCTGTTCTGTTATGTTAAACTGCATTTTGAAGCTAATTTCTGTCTTAAATGTGGGTTATTTGATAGGATTGGTGAAGGCGAAGTGTACATTTTCTGAAAATCTGACCCACAGTGCATGAGGATATGAATAATGTGGGCATGGACTTGTAAACAAGTCTGTGTGCGGGGTAAAGTTACCAAGCTACGATACAGGCAAGGAACACAAGCACAAGGGTCAGATTTTCAGAAAATGTACAATTCAACTTCACCAATCCTCTCACATAACAAAAATAAAGTAAAATAAACAAAAATAAAGTTCAATGTACAGTTCAACCTAACCAAACAGATTGCTAGAATCAATGCAATGCCGAATATTCTCGAATTTACATAGTATTGGCACAAGTGCAGCCTAATATTGCAGAATTTATCAAATGTAAGCAGCTGTCAATTGTACATTTTCGGAAAATCTGACCCACTGTATACGGGTGACATACTACATAAACGCAGTTCAACGCAACCAAACAGATTATTTGAATCAAGGCAATATCAAATATACTCAGATATACCAAGAATTGACAATTTTCCAGTCTAATTTAGCAGAATTTACCAAATGCGTAGATCTGCTGATTGTACATTTATCAAGGACCTGACCCTTATACATAGAAAGATTGTACTTCAAGGTATCATACATATATGTTGCAGAATAATGATGGAATAAATAAAGGCTGCTCCTTCTCCACAACAGATCTTCCTACGAGCCTTTAATCAAATGTGATCCGTTTTAGGAAAATTATGGTTTTGAGATATCATCATTTTTTAAAAGAGATCAAGTGGATTCCAATAATGGTAAACACTAGGGTACCTAACATGTATTTCTATATTTTAAGTTTGATATTTTTTTTTTTTGAAAAAAAAGTTTGCAATGTTTCTTGCTGGGTAAACCAGTAAAGTAACTGAATATACCCCATATTTATGAAGGCCTTCAAAATGGAAAGATGTATTTGATACAATGTCCTGAAATTTGTTACATCGATTCATATGAATATACGTACGAAACCCTCTATAAATCAGAAATTTCAATCAAGAGTTATTGTGAATAAATCACTTTGAAAAATATCAATTTTGCGATTTATGACTCATTTTCCTGAAACACATCACAAATGAATAATCTTGTTGGTTACAAGGTTACAAGCTGGTAAATAGAGAAAATTCGAGAGAGTTATTTAAGTAGTCCAATGTTCAGTTTGATGTTCAGTTTCCCCCATATCATATCTCCTTTTGAACAGCTCTTTGGCTTTATATCTCATATATCTCATTTCTTCATCTACTTCATAACTTCATTATTTCATATGGTGTGATAAAGATACTGTAACTAAAGACTTGTACTTCAAAAGATTTCTGACTTAGGAAACGAATTGTAGACAAGCTGGGATATTATGATGCCCTACTGTAAGAATGTATTAAATAGAATACAGGGCTCCTATGGAAATCAATGTAAACTGAGATGTGTTCTGTAATAACATGAAATTTGAACAAACAAATATTTATTTTAGCTACGCTCTGAATAGCTCTCATTGACCAAAGTAACTGGAATACTGACCAATATGTCACAGAATCAGAATCAGAAATCAAAAAAAAAATTTCGAGATAACATCTTGTTTTAGAGGGTGGGATTAAGTGTTTTTTATTGAGTTTCTATTTGGGCAATCTAAGAATATCTTTACGTTAATTTTTGTGTTTAACTTTGTCATGTTTGAAACAATGTTTGCATTATTTCTGGGTGGATAATTACTAGTAAAGTAGTTAAATATACTCCATAGGGGGAAAGATATACTTAATAGGGCGACTCCACTAGAGAGAAAAACGGCGCAGACAAATTTTATTATTGGCCACTAAATTGTTGCAACAAATATCCATACAGAAACAAGTTCCCAGAGCATGTCGCAACACATCTGACACTCCTCCATTTGCGTTTTCATGGCAAACATGAAATGAAATGATGTTTGTGGGCAACCACAAAATTTGTTGCTGTCTTTTTTCTTCTAGTAGAGTTCCGCTATAATAGCGGAACTCCACTATAGATAAAAAACGGCGCCAACAGGCAAAATTCATCGCTGACATTTCTAAAAATTCGGAAAAGTCAACATGACTAAAAATTCTAGTGGATGAGGGGGTAAAATAGGTTGTTGGCAACACATTTATGTGTTGCCAACAATTGCAAAATATCTAACTTGATTAAATATTTCGTCGCAAAAAATTCGTCGCAGCCGTTTTTGCCTGTTGGCGCCGTTTTTTACCTATAGTGGAGTTCCGCTATAATACACTCTTGAAATTGTGTATGATACAAGTTGTCATACGATTCAAAGCACTAAGTTTACACAAGCCAGATGCAATGCTATACACATGCTAATGAACCATACGCTTCCATACAGATGTATGCATTATAGACAACCCAAAGTATGATTGTCATGCACAACACAGTACATATTACAATATACCATTATCAGAAATGGCAGTGATATTACAGTTGTTCAAATACAGTGTATGGATCAAATCGTCAGAAAATGTACAATTCCTCTTCACCAATCCTCCCAAATATCCCAGATTTAAGATTCCGAATTCAGTTCAACACAACTGAACAGATTGATTGAATACAGAAAATACCAAATATACTCAGATAGATACCCAGTATTGACCATTTTTCAGCTTAATTCAGCAGAGTTTATTAAACATGGAGAGATGCCAATTGTACATTTTCTGACGATCTGACTCGTATAATGTCACATACAATATAGTGTAGCTATCTAGATCTGAGGTCAGGGAGGAGGGCATTCAGTAAGGAATGACCATGGCCTTCCACATAATGCCGAATTTTGCTAATCCAGATTATGCCTGGCCTTAGTAGGTGATAAGGAAGACAAGGTGGTGTAGATACTGTTACATTACTGGGGATGTTTATCAGGGAGGGAAGGGTCAGGGGAGAGTCAAAACAAACGCAGTCTAGGGATATTGATAATGATATTGTATTTTATGTAGTCAATGGGCGGTCGAGGAAGACCTGCAAATGAGCAGAGTACTGGAACCTATCCTTTGCTTATATTATATATAAATGTATCAATGTAACCGTAATGAGTTAATCTTGAATATAAGCATTATATGGGTCAGATTTTCAGAAATTGTACAATTGGCGGCTCTACACTTTTAGGAGATTCTGCTACAGTAGACTGACAAATGATAATTATCAGGTATATCTGAGTATATTTGGTATTGCATTGATTTAAACTATCAGTTCTGATATGTTAAACTAAATTTTAAAGCTTATTTTTTTAAATGTGCGTTATTTGGAGGATTGGTGAAGGCGAATTGTACTTTTTCTGAAAATCTGACCCTTATATGGGTTTTAATGATGGGTTTGGGCAGTGTTTCAGGAAAATGAGTAAAAAAGTCGCAAAAATTGATATTTATCAAAATGATGTATTCACAACAATTAACATGTGCTGAGTGACTGGGCATGGATGTGATTGGTGAATAGGCAGCACGCATTAACAAGGAGAAGCAGTGTGCTTAACAAGTATATCAACTAGAATTCTAATGAACATTGGAAAATAATGCATGAAAATGGGTAGGAAAATCAAAATTCTATGTAATGAATCAAGATCCCAACTCGTCCGACTAATCTGGCGTATATGTCCCTTGTTGTCTGGGGGAAGCACTCAACGCTACCGCGGTTCATGCTTCGGCTCGCGGACAAATCAGGACATATGCGCCAGATTATCCTGACCCATTAAGATCCCTCTTTGAAGTGAATAGAAACAAGCTACATCATGAGACTATTGTAACATCGCTCCCTCAAACCCACTCTGGTGCCCATACAAATCCCCTATTATATACATGAAACCTTACAAGTTCCTCCACTGAATGTCAATTGGTAGAGAACCCACACAACTGAACGACCCTGGAAACCTTTGTCACTTGTTGGGCTTCAGCTGGTGAAAGAGCTACACGTGTTGTAAGTCAGCTCAAACAATGGCTCAAAAAAGTCATTTAGGGAAGTTTAGATTTCACTCAAACTTTTACGAGTGTTTTAGATTTCAGCCAGTACTTGAATACCATTCAGGGTGTATTGAAAATTAATTGTTTTCTGTCCAATTTCAAATGGTTCTGGTTCTATCTACGAGAAAGATTTCCTTAGATTGCTATTTATTTTTCACTTTTTCCCCACGAAAAAAAGATTTAAAAAATTATTTATCAGTCATATAAGGTAAAACATCGACTTCAAGAATTCATGTGGGTCAGATTTTCAGAAAATATACAATTGGCAGCTCCACATATTAAGTAATTTGTGCTAACTTCTGCTAAAAAAAATATAAATTTTGGGTATATCTGAGTATATTTGGTATCGCATTGATTAAACGTATCAGTTCTGTTATGTTGAACTGCATTTTGAAGCTAATTTCTGTCTTAAATGTGGGTTATTTGAGAGGATTGGTGAAGGCGAATTGTACATTTTCTGAAACTCTGACCCATGTATATTTCTGTCTTCCACTGAACCGACAATGTGAGTACAAAGGTGTGAGGAAAAAGGATCTTATCTGGGTGAGATTTTCAGAAAATGTACAATTGGCAGTTCTACATATTTAGTAATTTCTGCTAAAAAAATGATAAATTTGGGGTATATCTGAGCATATTTGGTGTTGCATTGATTTAAAGTATCAGTTCTGTTATGTTAAACTGCATTTTGAAGCTGATTTAGGTCTTAAATGTGGGTTATTTGAGAAGATTGGTGAAGGCGAATTGTACATTTTCTGAAAATCTGACCCATCTACGTGTGATGTGTATCTGTTCTTCCCTGGAGCGGTAACAGTAACAAGACCAAGTTGGCGAGATTACTTGATGGTGAATCACTCTTGTAAAGTAGTTAAATATACTCCTTAAAATAAACCTGAGATATGCATTACTATATTCAATACACATTTAGCAAATTTGAGACATATACTTACTGTATTAGCATTGCTAAACGCCCTAAATTGATAAGATTCTGAGCAAGGATGTCCGTTGGAACTTTATTTACAAAATATTTATAAGAATCACTGATAAGGAACCCGCTGGAAAACCTGGAAGTCACTTTTCAGATACGGGTCTCCTTTTTGTACTATAGCGCGGTATTTTCACATGCTATATTTTGTCGCTAGCCTTATGAAACGGGAATAACGAACGCGTGTTATATTTATCGTTATTGTAACGATAGTTACGCTAACATAACGAACGCGTGCTGCGTTACTTATGAAACGCCCCCCAGAATCGTTAACATACATTGGAGTTTTGGTTTACAGATGGCTGACTCTAGTATAACGGACTCCCTGTTATCGGTATACTATACTGTACAGCAATCCACATTTCCCTCCTCCCAATCCCCATCCCTTCTACAGTACCCCTTCTCTGCCCTCGCCTATCTGGGTCAGATTTTCAGAAAATGTACACTTCAACTTCGCCAATCTTCTCAAATAACCCAAATTTCAGACGTAAATAAAGTCCAAAATACAGTTGAACCTAACCAAACAGATTGCTAGAACCACTGCAACGCAAAATATACTTGAATTTACTTAATATTGACCAAATTGTAGTCAAATTTAGCAGAACTTACTGAATGTGTACAGCTGCCAATTGTACATTTTCTGAAAATCTCAACCATCTAGACACCCCCTCCCTCCTTTCCCTATCTCTCTACCCTGACCCCCACCCACCCAACTCTACCCCCCACTCCCGCACTCCCAACCCTATTGAGCTTAATTAAAATTCTCTATGACTGAGCTGGGGTGATTCAGAATCCAGAAGTGTGAAATTAAACCTGGGCCCCTTCCTTTGATGTCTTTCAATGCAGATTGCTAGTGAATGGCACAGCGTTCTATTCACCCTGACATGCAGTATGATACACACTACACCCCCCATACATGCTCTCACATGATTCATATTAATACCAGAGCACTCAAACATGTTTGTGGGATGTGTTCCAGGGAAATGAGTCTCAAGTTGTACACAAAATGGGTCAGATTTTCAGAAAATGTACAATTCAACTTCACCAATTGTCTCAAATAACCCAAATTTCAGGCGAAAATAACGTTCAGAATGCATTCAACCTAACCAAACAGATTGCTAGAATCAATGCAATGCCGAATATTTTCGAATTTACCTAGTATTGACCAAATTGCAGCCTAATTTAGCAGAATTTACGAAATACCTACAGCTGCCAATTGTACTTTTTCTGAAAATCTGACCCAAATAATCCCACGAATACCCTTGCTTAGAATGTTTGCAATTTTAGTGTTTAGGACTCCTACTACAATACATATACTATGTATTGAATTTATTTATTAATACTTGAGGTTATTCTAAGGACTGTATTTCAATACTTTACTATAGGGACCATCAAGAAATGTCACTGACATTTTCCTTGCATACACAAACAAACAAGTACTTATTGGATGTTCCAGTATTTACTATCATGTGAATCTGGTTGATCTCATATTTTCAACTAATATATAATTATATTTCAAAATCCAAATTTGGTGACTTGTGACTCATTTTCCTTTAGCACATCCCATTTGATTACTCTTGATATATGTTACATAGATATATATGTTATATAAAGATATATTATCAATATAATTTCTTTTTAATTCGGAAAATTCACATAGAGCATTGTCTCATAGGCAGCCCCTTCTAAAAGCTGATGCCTGGGATGAATTTCTTGGTCTCTTGATGTGGACATCATGCAGTGTGCTTGAATGTTCCCTCTGCCTAAAGGGTGGTCTCCACTGGCTGTGGTAAGCTCTCTGGTAAGCTCTGCGGTAAGCCCTGCGATGGTGCTGTGTTGTTGAGAAGTGGTGAGGTCCTGCCTACATGATTCACCGACCATGAAGGCAAGGACCTCGTCAATCATCACCACCTACAGAACCAGCACAAACTATCACAAGGCTTACCGCAGAGCTTACCACAGCCAGTGGAGACCCCCGTTAACTGTGTACACTGTATGGGAATGTGTGTGTTACAAGGGTGAACAGGTAGGATGTACCATAACAAAAAGGTCATCAATATACATGAGATTAGTTGGATTAACTTCACCATCATTACTTTGGTCAATATAAGGATAATCCTAATCCATCAGATTATCATTCTCTCTTGTTACACAATGCAACACATTATCAGGCAGCTTATATACCCATAGTATTTGTAGGCATACTGCTATAATATGTGATGTGTTTCAGGGAAATGAGTCATAAGTCTTTTTTCTACAAGATCTCTTCATTGAAATGTTCCGATTCGTAGTGGGTTTAGCACTTGTAGTCATATGAATCCATGCACCAAATTTCGGGACATTGTATTAAATATATCCTTGCGTTTTGAAGGTCTTAGTATGAAGTATATCAAGTTAATTTACTGGTAATCACCCATCCAGAAACAATGTAAACTTCTTTTTTCAAAAATTAAGATATCAAACTTAAAATATAGAAATGCATATTGGGTGTCCTAGTGTTTACTACCATTGGAATCACCTTGATCTCCTCTTTTCGATTATGGTGATATCTCAAAATCTATATTTTGCGACTTATGACCCATTTTCCTAAAACGGATCACATATATATGCGCATGCTATATGAGAGGTGCTATAAGTGGGGTAACACAAAATATTCATATAGGACGCGTCCTATGAAAATGTAGTTGTCTAACAATAGCTCTTGCTTATGTGGACGAATCTTGTCCAATAAATTTTCGATTATTGCCGGCTCGTCCCATTCCCTCTATATAGTCCCTCTTTTAGTATCATCTGTCCTTTTGATTCTGATAACATATACATTACATAGTGCAATCTATGTTTGAAAATATTGAATGGGTCTGACGGTAAAGAGCCACAAGTCAGAAAAATAGATTCTGAGATACCGTCATATATTTGAAAAGATGAAATCAAAGCAATTCTAATGATGGCGAACATTAGGACAACTAAAAACAATTCTGCCTTCTTTCTCCTCTTTCTCCACCACCAGACTCCTCGTCCAACCTTCCCACTCCTTCTCCACCACACTACAAGCATGGGCTTGATTTCATCTTTTCAAAAAATTATGATGATATCTCAAAATCCATTTTTTGCGACTCATGACTCATTTTCCTAAAACACATCACAATTAGGCTTTTCACCTGCTAAAGTTAAGACCTGTGTAAACACTTGAGTGGTCCTGTTTAGAGAGACAACTAATTCACACCCTCGGCACCTGCGACCCCAACTGCAGTTACCAGCATTGTTGTTGTTGTTAGCACTGATGATTTTCTTTGAAATCTTGCTTAAAAATACTTTATATAACAAACTGAATCGATAGATCTCTTCCTTTTAGGTATGACACCATTGTGATGGGTTCAAATAATGTACCAGGGTTGAAGTTTACTTGTATTTTGTACTTGGAATAACATGCTGTATGACCCCAACTGATTTCCACTACGACAGTAACTGTATAATGCAGTTACGGGTATACCACTCAATGTTTTTCACCTTGAATACACTGTAGTATAAGCCAGATACATGTATCTGATAACACTCGAACCTAAATGCAAGTATAGTAAACACCCACAGAACATGACAGCTACTGAAAACGGCTTTTGTTAGTTAAAAACCAACATTGTTTGTTCTAATGGGAACCCACCTTCCGCCATTTTGAATGCTGGTAACTGCAGTTGAGGTCGTAGGTGACGAGGGTGTGACTAATTAGGCTGTATGTGCAGACAGTGTTTTCCTCACCCCACCACACCAAATCCATCGTAGGGTCAGATTTTCAGAAAATGTACAATTCACCTTTACCAATCTTCTCAAATAACCCAAATTTCAGACGAAATTATGGTTAAAAATACAGTTGAACCTAACCAAACAGATTGATAGACTCAATGCAATGCAGAATATACTCGAAGTTATCTAGCGTTAACCAAATTGCAGCCTAATTTTGCAGAATCTTCTAAATGTATACAGCTGCCAATTGTACATTTTCTGAAAATCGGACCCCGTAGATGAGGCAGTAAAAGCCTGGTAGACGAGGCTAGGGTGAACCTCTCATGCGTCTTATAATAGGGAAGACCTTGTCATTCCTCTCGACCCATAGAATCATCGCAAAACCATTGCAAGGCTTACCACAGAGCTTACCGCAGCCAGTGGAGACGCCAATAACAGCTGCGTATTACATTATATAACAATATAATAATCCATCTCAACTACAACATAAAAAAGTATACATCGTGCAGAAATACATTTACCTGGAGCACGTGCTCCTTTGAGTGCATAATAATACAAACAGTATCGGATGGTTGTTTACCAGTACTACTCTCCACTTACACATCGGAGAACATAATAATAAGTTCATATCAAGAGGACTCTTTAAGTCGATTGCACAGCGAAAAAAAGTACAACATGGAATAATTTCCAAATACCTTTCCAGAGAAGCTTAATACATAATCATAGCTACCTCATGTTTAGGAATTATCCATCTAACCCTCCTCTAATTCGATACAACGTTATACTATTTCTTACAGTACATACTATCCCAGACAGAAGTTAAGCTTTACAACTCAAAGGAGATGTTTATCTATGCAGTGTTTCATTGTAGTCACTACAGCTCATCGTTATATCTCCGCCACATCTCACTCTTCAGTTCCTTTACAAAGCTATTCTTGTCCACTTGCACCCTTAAAAACATAGGCAAATTGTTCCACAATTTCTTACTCTTGTAAAAAACACTGCCCCGCATAGAATTTTTCTTTGCTCTTTTGATTCTGATCATACCCGGTTCTCTGTTTCTAAGGGGAAACTGATTGTTTTCGAGGATTTCATAGTTTTGCCTTCTGTCAAAGAGAAGTTTCATCGCAGAAATTTCGGATCTTTTTTCCAGAGGCAAAATCTCAGAGGCTTCAACCAATTCTACATTTGTTTTTTCGCTCCCGTAGGCGAGCCAAAGGGCTTTTTGCCAAACGCGTTGGATTCTCTTCTTTAAGCATTTACCTGCACTTAGAAGTTGGAAATTGGAGAATTCTAAGATTGGGAGGACGTAGGTCTTGACCAGCCGGGCACAGATGTCTGGGGTCATGTATTTACGTCTCCTTCTAAGATCAGCAATTTTCCAGTTGGCCGAATTCATTTGACTCTCTAAATGGGATTTCATTGATAGATCGTCTCTGATAATTGTGCCAAGATATTTGAAATTTTGCACTCTTGACAAGGTTTTCCCTAGACAGTTTAGATCACCAAAATTTTTTGCCATTTTTTTGTTTCCAAAAATCTGGTAAAAAGTCTTGTTTGCATTTGCTTGCGATTTGTTTGTTTGACACCAATCCAAATACTTCGTTATAGAATTCTGTGCATCCCTGTGCAAAGACACAATGTTATCCCCTTGCACCAGAACTACAGCATCGTCGGCGAACAATAGAATTTTCCCAGGGAAATCAACGGCAACCAAATCGTTTATGAAGATGTTAAATAAAAGGGGGCCCTACAGGGAGCCCTGAGGGACCCCACTGCTGACCCCCACCATGTTGGATCTCAGGTTACCACTCTTGACAAATTGTCTTCGGTTTTCCAAGAAATTTTCAATCATAATTATGATATTACAAAAAAATAAATTATACAGAATTACTTCATATCAAAGGGTTTTCTATTTGTCTTTAAAGATGTACAACAATATTTTGCTTATGAGGAAGACAAACTGGTCGATATACCTCATGGGAAAAATCTGATGAATTGACCCATTTCTTCCAGCAATTACCGTGTTTTGGAATAAGGTTCAAGTGACTAAAGAGTTCTATGTCTAAAGCTACTTAATATATGAATGATAAAATAACATAAAATATTAACTGAGTGATACATTTCTACCTAACTTAGACTTAGACATGTTAATAAAGTAAGAGGACATGTAAAGGCATGCATGAAACGATTCCATACGGCACAGTATGGTTCGTTAAAGTGAAGGCCACCTAGTGGAGTTATAACAGTATAACAGTATACATACCGTATGTGAGTCAGATTTTCAGAAAATGTACAATTAGCAGTTGTACAGATTTAGTAAATTCTGCTAAATTAGGCTGAAATTTGGTCAATACTAGGTAAATTTGAGTATATTCGGCATTGCATTAATTCTAGCAACCTGTTTGGTTAGGTTGAACGCTATTTTGAACTTTACTTTCGTCTGAAATATGGGTTATTTGAGAAGATTGGCGAAGTTGAATTGTACATTTTCTGAACATCTGACCCATGTAATCCATACAGAACAGTACATTTGAAGGTATGACTTATATGACTGGATAATTGTCTGCAACTGTTATGTGTTCATATACATGAATTGGAAGTGGATGTGACATAGTAAAAGGGGCCACTGGTGAGCGATAATATATCAAAGGAATGGATTTGGGCGGATCGTCCAAATACCAATGAGGACGTTTTAAAAGCCCAATAGCAAAAACTAGTGAAAATAATCCACAGAAATATATGTTTTATCCGCTAACAGCAATCATATGAATCTGATAACAATCAATACAGATGAGTTTTATTCACTAATTGTTATGCAGATCTCTGGTTAATCTCCTTAGTAATGCTGGGTAGTCTGAGCTTACGTGTAGGACTAACAGGATTAATAAAACAGTGGTTAGATCTGCAGAAATGAATGAATACACATAATATGCAGTGTTCATAAATGTTACATCTTCATCACAAAAGAAACCGATATTGTTGTGTTCAATTTTAGATTATGAGTTCAATGGTGCAATCAGAACCTCACTATTTGTCGTGATTTCCGGTTATTTCAGAGGCTTATCTAAAGAGCCAACTGTACATTTGGCGAAGACATCACCCTTATATTTACCGTGTAAATACAAACTTTTGCGGGCTAATGCATTGTGGTTGTGGTTAAAACAGTTTTTTGGAGAGAAAAAAATCACGGTTGAGTGTCTCTATGCCATAGAACTGATATGGGAAACCCCAATTTTGTGGGGAGAAAACTGCAGTTCCAGAAATTATTTTGCGCTATTTTGCAGTATCTTAGCTCGTCAAAGTCTCTTTGACGGCAAGAAGATTTGTGAAGGTGAATTGTACATTTTCTGGCAATTTCACCCATATGGGTCATATTCTCGGAAAATGTACAATTGGCAGCTCTATACATTTAGGAAATTCAGTTAAATTTGGCTTGAAAATGATGAATATGGGGTATATTTGGGTATATTTGGGATCACATCGATTTCAGTTCTATTAATTCAGACTGCATTTTGAAGCTCATTTTTGTCCTAAATTTGGGTTATTTGAGAGGATATGTGAAGGCGAATTGTACATTTCATGAAAATCTTACCAATATACAGAATAATAACATGAAGCCTGACCCGCTAATTACCTAACACAGGCTGAGCACATTATTCATGTCGTTATCGGCAGGCCGCTAAAAGCATTAGTTGACCCCAGAGCACAGGTCTCTACCTGCCATTAGGCGATTCATTCAGGCTTAATATGTGTGTAATTAAGTGGAGTAATTGGTGGTAATTGGTAGTCCATTATCTCTGTAGCGGGAATGTGCCCTTGCATGGGGTCACTTAATAGAAATTACTGCTCACAGCCTCTTAGAATAGGCCCAATAGGGGATTTCCATAGCCGCCATTTTGAATCCTGATTCGCATTGAATTATGGGACTAATGGTTCTGTGTAAAATCTATAGAAAACATGACATGTTCAGCATGGAATATAGATCGATGCTCTGACATCAATATTCATGTGTTATACATGTTTCCATGACACAAGTCCCCATCTTTCCCATCATGCATTTGGTTTTGATAGACCATTTATACAAGCTTTGATATTGGTGAAAACTTTCTTGCAATTTTGGATAAAACGTTGCCGAATATTTGTATGTCAGATTTCAACTGAATCTATCCCAGGATGCACTGTGACAGACATGCGCAGTGGCATATGCAACTCCTCTATTGTCAGAAATGTAAAATATATTTTTACCAACCCTCCCACAAAATCCAAATTTAAGACAAAAATTAGTTATACAAATTGGATGAAGGTGATGACACATATTGTTGGAATCAGGGTAATACCAAATATACTCAGATACTCAGATATATATAATATTTGTCATTTCCCAGGCGGATTTAGCAGAATTTACTAAACGTGTTGCACTGCCGAGTTTACATTTTCTGACCATCCGAGCCATACATGGAATGATATTGCCTAGAGATAAAGGCTTCACCCTCACTCAAATTTTGTTCATGAATTTAAAGGAATCAAAATTCCAAACTCCCCAAAGATGAGGACATTCCACTGAAGAAACCTTGTCAATAAATCCCTTTGAAACATATCAATTTTGCGACTTGTCACCTATTTTCTTGTAACGCATCACATATGGCACTTTTCTTCTCATAATTTGAACTTCTCCTTTGGTCCATATCTACCAGGTAACCTGATATGGGTGAAATCGTCAGAAAATGCACAATTCGTCTTCAGCAATCTTATCAAATAACGGAAATTTAAGACAAAAATGACTTTCAAAATGCAGTTTAACACAACCAAACATATTGCTAGAATCAATGCAATGCCGAATATAACCGAAGTTACCTAGCACTGACCAGATTTCAGCCTAATTTAGCCTAATTTACTAGATGTGTACAGCTGCCAATTGTAACTCTTTTAAAAATCTGACCCATATATGGGTCAGATTTTCAGAAAATGTACATTTCGCCTTCATAAATCCTCTCAAATAGCACACATTTAAGACAGAAATGAGGTTCAAGATGCAGTTTAACATAAAAAAGCAGATACTTTAAATCAATGCGATGCCAAATATACTCAGATATACCCAGTATTCATTATTTTTCAGCCAAATTTACCACAATTTATTGAATGTGTAGATCTGTCAATTGTACATTTTCTGAAAGTCTAACCCATATACCGGTCCCAGTAGAGAACAACAAAAAATCCCCCGTTTTACACATACCTCTCCGCATGACCCCGCATTGTGCCCAAGCCTTTACGGGTCAGATTTCCAGAAGATATACAATTGGCCGCTCTACCCATTTAGGAAAATCTCCTAAATTAGCCTGAAAAATGAAGAATACCGAGTATATATCTGGGTATATTTGGTATCGCATTGATTTAAAGTATCAGTTCTGTTTTTTTTGTTTTTAAAAGGTTTTATTCAGATTTCCTGCCATCGAAGCTCATTCTAATGGTAGAATCTCCGCGTCCCTTTGTATTTTGTATTTTTCTGTTAATTCAAACTGCATTTTGAAGCCCATGTTTGTCTTAAATTTGGGTTATTGATTGGGGAAGGTGAATTGTACGTTTTCTGACGATTTCGCCCATATACCGGTCCCAGCAGAGAACAACAAAATCCCTCGTTGTACACATAGCTCTCCGCATGACCCCGCATTGTGCCCAGGCCTTTATATTACATGTAGTAAGCAGTAGTGGTAGATAGTGTGTTTATACTACACTCCACCCTAGTGCCTGGGAAGCCATATAGGGCACGTAAGTAGTTCACCGCGGCGATTTTTTGAGTCACGCTACTGTAGCAGTTTCATGACGTCATGTGGACATGTCGCGCGAAGGTCCCATAGCCCCAACGCTACCGCGATATTAAATCTCTGTTCTTTCAACGATCATATAGTTTTAGGAATTCTAACTCACACATATCCATTTCTAGAGGCAAACGATTTCAACTATAGCCTCCATAATCATTAAACCTTTACAGGGGCGATGTAAAGAGCGATTATCTATCGCCCCAATGCTAACTCTATGGGGATTGTTAACTTCCGGTCCACACATCGGTACAACTACGCGACTAATTTTCGTTAATTCGCGCCCCGCCGCCATGACACTTACGCACTCTATTGTGGATAATGCAGCCTGGAGACCCATGATTACTTCTCCTACTTCTCTTTCTCCGCTCTGCAAATAGGCTCTTGCCGTCATACTAACGTAAAAATGTGTTGTTGTGGAACAGAAAGATCAGTCTGGGATTGTTGTCAAATGCTTTGGTTTGGTTTTAAAATAACCCTTTGTAGAAATATTGTCGATTTTCGGGTTCTGACTTTTTTGTTTTTAAAGATGTTCATTCAGCAGAGTGAAATTATGTAATTATACACTATTCTCATTCGAGGCTGATATGAGTGAAAAAATGTACAAATACACATTCACTACAACAAGAGGAAATTTATAATATATCATTCATAGCCATATATAGAAGGCATCAATCAGAAAGAATAGAGAGGAATCATGATATACACACATAAAAACATATATAAACCGTCACCAGGCAGCATCCTATTACTACAATCCAAGGAGATTCACGAGTGCTTATCATAGACAATATACAAAAACATCAAGAGAAATGCTAATAAACCCAGGCATATACGATTCAGAACACACATCAAGTCACATCAAAATAAATAACAATATACAAGAGGAAAATAGATATTATAACTTAATCAGCTTTTCATGTTGATTCTGAGTGTCTCATATTATGAGCTGAAAGTATCAAACTGAATTTTGTGTCCTTCCGGGCACAATGGTTTGATAGGATAAACGATTTAAACAAAAAAAACCTTGTTGTCATAGTGAGAGTCTAGGCCCAAAGTTGTGTGATTCCCTTCAAACAGAAGGATAGCCATGTATCAAATCTCAAGACTGTGTACTGAATAAAATCTAGATGATTGTAGCTGTCAAACTGAAAATATGATCCGTTTTTAGGAAAATGAATCATAAATCACAAAATATAACCATATTTGAAAAGAGGAGATCAAACTGATTCAGATTATAGTAAACATTAGGACATATAATTAGTATTTCTATATTTTAAGTTTGATATTTTTATTTCTGAGGAAAAAAAGTTTGCAATGTTTCTGGATGGGTAATTAACAGTAAAGTAACTGAATATACTCCATACAAAGGCCTTCCAAACGCAAGAATATATCTTATACAATGTCCCGAAATTTGTTACATGGATTCATATGACTACAAGTGCTACAACCTCCAAAAGGCAGGGCATTTCAATGAAAGGATCTTGTGAGAAAATCACTTTGGAAAATCTCACTTTTGCGACTTGTGACTCATTTTCGTGAAACACATCACAAATTCAATTCAAGGATTCTTTATTGTACAGATCTTAGTTACAATGGGTCGGACAGGTCTGTGACAGACTAGTACCATTGTCTGCCGAAATAATGTCCTTCCGTCTGTAGTGGTTTAATAAACGTATTAAAACAAGAAACGTTTTTTGGTTTTTTTTAACATATTTTTATTTCGACAAACAATTCCACACAAGCGGTACGTTTCAAGTCATCGAAAAGACAAAATATGATGCAAAATTTCAATAATAATAATATTACACAGTTACGTTTAAGTTCAGACAATTAATTAAGCAAGGTGAAGTTACTTACTAATCAGAAATATAAGGGCCTCACAAGGCTTATATAGTATTACAGATCAGGTTATACATTATTCTAGCATAGCAATACTCTCCAATATAATATGGTACAACAATGTGGGAAAGTAACATTTTTTTTATATATTTTTGGCCGTTTTTGGTTCTACTCATTTATATCAGATTTTAAATGTATAAGATTCCTAATGCTACAACATCTGATAGACTGTCATACTTTTCTATTTGTTTTTCCCGATCAATATATTTTCAAATTAGTTTTCAAGTTCTGAATGTAATCCCCAAGATTGCAATAGTTTTTATACCAAATTGATGAAAACTTTCGGAGACAAGGCTGTGCAAGTTTGCTACGCAGGTTAGGATATCAGATATCAAATAATTCAAACTCATCTGGATATGATGAGCAGTGAGATTCTTGTAGAAGTTTATTCTAATATTTGTATTCAGCAAGACATTTTGCAATTATTATAACATTCTCAGTGCAAGCTGTGACAGAGTAAAAATGTTACGAAAAAAGGAACTTATAGAAAGATATACAATCATTTTGAACTTCCATTCGTCTCTTCTTATGATACACTATTGAGACAAATAATCTTTCCAAAATTACTCATGTTATGACTTTTTTCTCAATAGTTTGCTGCTGTTTTATATCAATGCAAGAATTTGCAGTCAAATGGGCCAAGAGAAAATGACCGGGAGTGAGTGATAATAAGTGAAGCGTCCATAGGAAAAGATTTTGGCATGTCTCCGGAAAAAAACTAATGTCGTCTTTTATTATGCCCCGTAGGCCTATACCCCCAAAAACCAAACAGAATGCTCCATATTGTTGTCAAAGGACTTGTAGATGGGTTAGAAAAGAATGGCACAACAACTAAAACATCTTTAGCGTCTCACCGATGAGCTCTAAGTCAATTGTAAGATCATGATTTAATTAATTACGTCTGTAGGTTTGATAACTTTTAGTATAGGTATCACCAATGTGAACCAACGTAGTATATGCTGATTTGACTTGAATCGGTAAATGTTTATTATGATATCATTCTTCATTTTTATATTAATATTGTATGGCCTTGGTGTATGTCAGGGGTATTATTTCACACTCCAGTTATTGCAGAATCATTTCTAAATATTTCACATTTCATAAGCTCTAAATTTCCCCGCACATCTCTCATTTCTAATATCTTCACCACTATGAGAATTTGGAACAATAACCATTCCATTCATTACTTTGCAGAATTTCCATGAATTTCGTAGTTAATATTCATAACATTAGCATATTATTTCTCGATGGGGAAAACCAATAAGGGATGACTATTATTGCCTGATATAACCAGAGTTACAATTTGTTTAACGGCGGCGGACTTTGGGAAGAGAAGGCGATAGCATTTGACAGAATGTGGATATGGAATATTCAACTTTAAAATGTATGATGTGTTCCAGGTAAATGAGTCACAAGTCGCGAAATTGATATTTGACTATATTTTGAAGCTCATGTTTTACTTACATTTGAGTTATTTGAGAGAATTGGTGAAGGCAAATTGTTCATTTTCTGACGATCTATATGACTTATAATATCTATAATATGACATTATACTATCACTTGTAGGACTACTAATCAATTTTCTGCTGCTGTTATGTGTTTATAAATACAAGATGACCAAGCAGAAACTTCTGCCGGTGAGCGATAATAAGTGAAGTAATCGCCGGAAAGCAGGCTCCCAAAATATATATATTGCTTTCATGAAGCCAGTAGCAAAACAACCTGACAATATCATCCAACAGTTGGTCAAATGAGTTTTAGATGGTTTGGGAATTAGTATAAAAAAAAGTACAAAATCTATAGTTGACTGATGTTAACTGAAGCCTGGCTTTCCCCCTTCCCCCTTTCCTCCTCCATTTTCTACCTTCTCCCAAGGAATTCCTGGAAGAGAAGAGAGATAAGCTTTAGCTATTATGACACGAGCAGTGCTTGTCAGGTATGTAGATGTTAATCTGAGATGTGAATACTAATAACATATTTACCTCAGGGCAATTATGCAGATACGGCTAAAGCTATTATAGATCGTCACACTCAAACGTGTGCAGAAACCTCTACATTTTAAAGCTGCACACTCTGTTATTATCAGTCTGAAACTATAGATCTTCTAGTTTCTTCCCAATCAATCTAAAAGTTATTTGTCCACAATTCTGATGAGTCACAGGTCGCAAAATTTGTATTTTTCAACGTGTTGCTTTCAGAAGATCTCTTTGTGGGAATGCTATCATTTTGGGGCGTTCAGTGCCTTACGTCGTATAAAATTATGTATACAATTTCGAGATAGTGCATGCATTTCTAAGCTAGAGTATATTTAGCTATTTTACTAGGAATTGTCCACCCATAAATATTGCAAACGTTTCTACTCTAACTTGAAATATAGTAGTACTTATTACATATCCTAATGTTTACCATCATTGCAATCCACTTGATCTCATCCTTTCAGATATTATACTATCTCAAAATACCTCTTTCGCAACTTGTGACTCATTTTCCTTAAACACATCATAATTATGGAGCATTTGATTGGTTGCTTTTGCAGCAGGGCTTCACAAATACCTACATTCATATTCACAGGCTTTCATTTGGTGGCTTCCCTAGTTATCGCTCACCGGCGGCCAGTTTCTTTCACCATATTCAACTTCATGTTCTTCATTAGACATATAAAAGCAGCAGAATATTGATAAATGCAGTCCTATAATGGCGGACCCACAAATTCAAGAACTCCGAATTCGTACAAAATTATGGTGGATTAAAATTTGAAGTATTTTCTTTCATACATAACAACAACAAAATATTGATACCTTCAGTCCTACCATTGCTCATGCACTGAATACATTTAGCAACATTTTTAATGTTGTGATAGCTGGGAATGCTACTTTAATGCCAAACCCTCTGCTGCCCAATGGTAGTGTAAGGAAGTCTAAGCATCTTCCATCAAGTATTCATGTTCTGTAAGACAGGCTCACTTGGCCTGCCCGTCCCCCTGTCATCGCTGCCCCTCGCCACTCTTTTAATGCATAAATTAACCATATCCAGCCAGCTACCACAGAATGTACACTCTGAGCAACTCCCCTTGTCACTCCCACTGTCAGGAGTCACTCGCTATCTCCTATAGGTCACTAGCATCTGTTGGGGCAATTTATTCAAAGTTAATCGGGTTGAGGCAGCTGTTTTTATTTAGAAATCCTTAAGGTTTTCTAAGACAGGAAACTCAGCTTCATTCACTGTTGTTAGAGCAAAACCTCTTAGCAAATGTGATGGGTTTCAGGAAAATGAGTCACAAGTCGCAGAAATGATATTTTTTAAAGCGATATATTCACAAGATCTATTTGGTGGAATATGTTCACCTTTGGGGAGTTTAGTGCTTTAAGAAATATTGTGAAATATCTTTCAAATCACAAGACAGTGCATTAAACAAATTCTTGTGTCATCCTATGGAGTGAGTGAGTGAGTGAGTGAGATTGGTTGCTTAAAGCCCTTATCAACGCATTTAATATGGTTATATCAGGGGCGGGAGGGCTGGGAGGGAGGAAGTTTATGATCATACCCATGCAGGAAATAGAGATAGAGAAGAAGGGAGAGAGAGACAGAGAAAAGAGGCAGAAAGGAGTGTATAAGGTTATTTTACTGGTATCTACAACCAGAACTATTGAAAAAACTCTTTATATATTTGATAGATGTCCTACTGTTTACCATCATTGAAATCAGGTTGATTTTGTCTTTTCAAATACGATGATGTCCAAGAATCCGCTCTTTTGATATCAGTACAATTTCCTGGAGGAGTATTTGCAAAGCCCCTGTGTACACTTCTCCTATACGGTACCCAAATCTATTGAAGCTGCAATCTCGTCACATTCATTTACCACATATAGGCCTACTCATATACTAACTCATAGAACTGATTTCATCAATATTCTACAACATTTTAATGTTTATGCAAGAATTTTAAGTCAAATCGTCGGAGAGACAAAAAAACATCCTCCAGTGAGTGATAATAAGTGAAGTTACTGCCGGATAGCATTTAGGAGATCTATTATCAACTTTTATAATATGCGCATTCCATATGAGAGGTGCTATAAGTGGGGTGCTATAGAAAATATTAAAATAGCACGCATACTATATGAACTACTTCGTCACCAAGTCGGCTACTTTTTTCAGATTTTGCACATCAAGTTTTATGCCCATTTAATAAATACAGAATGGAACTCGCCTGCAATAATCGAAACAGCATTGTGCTTATGCGGACGAATCTCGTCCAATAAATTTTCAATTATTGCCAGCTTGTTCCATTCTCTCTATTTATATCGCCCTATAACAAAATAAAATCTAATATACAAAAGTAGAAAAGATTTAGATTATAACTGAGAGTGCGGCTTTAATGCACTAAGATGACAAGAAGACAGCGTGATCAGGCAGACAACTCCTCACACCCTGTACACTCTGTATGTATACAAGCACTATAGAGCACAGGCTAATGTATGGAGATGTGTCACTCTGTATCTATATAGTGGGCTAACCCTGTATTACCAGGGGTCATATTGATACATATAATGAATAGAAATGGCTTCCTACTGGCTGGTATATATATATATGTACTGTCTGGGGCTTCATCATGAGGAAATGGTGAAAGATGGGTATTCAGCATATAGGCATATATGCGTGAAGTCGCCAGAAACTATACAATTCACCTTCACCAATCCTATCAAATAACGCAAATTTCAGACAAAAATAAAGTTCAAAAGCAGTTTAACCTAACCAAACAGATTGCAAGAGTGAATGTCATGCCGAATTTACTCAAATTTACCAAGTATTGACCAAATTTTAATCTAATTTAGCGGAATTTATTAAATGTGTACAACTGCCAATTGACATTTTCCGAAAATCTGACCCATATTTATATGTGATGTGTTCCGGGGAAATGAGTCACCAGTCGCAAAAACGATATTTGTCAAAGATCTGTTTGTTGGAATGCTTTCATTTTTGGGTGCCTAGGTCTGTATGAATAAATCTGACGAATTTCGGGACTGTTTATCGAATATACTCATGCATATCTCAGATCATCTTAAGGAGTACACTGTTATAAATAAGCGTGTTTTCACTCGAAAGACCGCCCTGTTTCACACGTCTAGTTCGCGTACTCCCACGCGCCCCAGAGAGCTAGGTGTGGTGGTCACTCAAGGGTGATGAAGGGGGGGGGGGACGGCAGCAGTGGCGGTGGCCGCAGAGACCTAAGGCATACAATGCTTTGTTGAGGCTAGCACGATGTACCAAGCATCGACGGCGTTGGGTGGGGGAGGAGTGCGGGGGGTGGGGGTGGGGGGGGCGGCCAACGATGCAACTGAACCTCAGTGTTTCTTCAACGACTGAGCAGGACACTCCAAAAGTCAATGGAAGTATTTCTTGGTAAGCCCTGGTATGTATCATGTACACATATTTATTTCTATTTCATTTAACATGCTCTTTAGTATTTTTTAACTGTGATGATACAGGTCTGTGACTACCTGGTTTTCCCGGCCCCCGCACTCAGACACACAAAGTAGGACATAGGCTCCTTCCACCTATCAGAAAACATACCCTTTTTCGCGGATTTTGAGCTGAAAAAGTACCTTTTTTTTCATGAAAACGCAGACTGATCAAATGACTAAAATGGGGAGGGGAAAGAAGGGGAAGGAAGGAGTAGCTAGGAGTATCTCTATCATAACTTTCCCAAGCTTTAATGTCACAAACAAACTTTCCACTTCACCAACTGAATTAACACCCCTTTTTTCCATTTCCACAAACTCCTCTAGAAAAAAGACCCCTTTTATTTAGGTTTTCGAGGACATGCAAACTTTCCCTAAAAGACCCCCTATCTCCTCTGAAATGGGAATGAGTGTGCGTGTCATTTTTGTATCTGAGTGCGGCGGCCAGGCTGGTTTTGCTAATCAATGTAATGAACATATAACGAGGCCATAATAAGGGGAGTAGCGGGCCAAACATAGATTCTACTCAAATCAAATGTTAGTCCATAACAATGACCTAGTTGTTTCAGATGACTGACCCCACCTAAAAGGAATGTCCACCTCACTCCCGTTAGCACAGGGGCGAGGTCAGTCACACGTACAGGCCTTGCCTGCAGGTGCGAATGCATTACATAATATGTTTGTAGCCTGTTCCAAGGTCTGAAGCCCCTGAGAAATGTACAGATTATAAGGTGAGTGGTATAGTGTTAGTTACATACCACAACAATAGTTGTGATTAGATAGTAGGTCTGAGAAGCAACAATTTTGATTATCTCCACGAGAGGGAAATTTAATATTGATCTTTACGATAATTAGTTAAGTCATTAATCCAAATACATATATGTAAATCACATATTTAGTCTGTTTGAGCAGAGCTATCCCTGGTAGTACTCACAATAATATAGACAATATTATTACATAAATAAACTGAAATAATAGCTTGATTGGTTGATCCAAGGCGATAGAAATATATATTAACAAGAAAATACTTGGGAAACTCTATGTTAAACAGCCTTTTCAGGCATCTAAAACGGTGTCATTAACAATGGTCTTTCAGGTTACAATAGTTTACTTTACTTGATACAACAAATTACATACTGCAAGCATGTGTTTTACTTCATTTTACTTTGTTTTATCTTATTATCTTACATGTAGATACCGGGGACGGACACCCAGACCCATCTCTACAGCCAGCCACACCTGTGAGCATGGAGACCTCTCTTGGCTGGAGAACCGCTCTCTGATAGGGTTTTTAAATGGCTAGAATAAGAATTATATCAATTGTTTATTATTTCATTAATATAATCCCATTTAGATATAGCTGTGTTACATTTGGTATATTCCTGTATTTTTTTATTACAGAAGCTGGCATGGGGAAGACATACATCACATGGGAAATGATGCACCAAATTGATGAAATGATGATATTTAAGGGAATAATAAATTTGCGCAATATTAATTCCCCCAAACCCCACCACCCCCACCCCCACCCACACCCACCCAACCCCACCCACCCCCACCCACCCCCACTCACCCCCACTCACCCCCTATACCACCTAACTTTTACACGCACCACTGAGCAAGCCAAGCCGCCACCCGCCTCAGTATGGCGACTGATTTTACGCGCTTAGCGCGTGGTGACGTCACTACACACTCGCGGCCACCAGTAGAAAGGTACGCGAAAAGCCAATATAGACAAGCGCTATGAGCGTGCAACAAGTTGACCCGCTTTTCGTGTACTTTCACTAGGGAAATGCGTGAACTCTTACCACAGTGTATGTGATTACTTTACTATCGGGATTGACCATCAAGAAATATCTCTGACATTAATTTTCTTGCATGAAAACATATATAAGTACTTATCTTTACTATCATTGGAATCCGCTCGATCTCATCTTTTTCAAATATAATGATCGCAAAATCCAATTTCTGCGACTTGTGACTCATTCTCGTAAAACACATAACATTTAGGCAATATCAGGAATTATGAAAGGTATAGTGTTCCCCTTAAAATAAAGCTTTGCCATCAACAAGATATCGAATACTCTGTTATTGTCAGGACTGATTGTCCGGATAAATATGGTGTATTTTCTGTCCTCGTTGCAGGAAAGTCATATGAGCCTCAAGCAAATGAACCTTCCCACTTATTTTGTATGGATCAGATTCTCAGAAAATGTACAATTCAACTTCGCCAATCTTCTCAAATAACCCTAATTTCAGACGAAAATAAAGTCCAAAATACAGCTCAACCTAACCAAAATCAGAATCAATGCAATGCCAACTATACTTTGAATTTACCTAATATTGACCAAATTGCAGCCAAATTTGGTAGAACTTACTAAATGTGCACAGGTGCCGATTGTACATTATCTGAAAATCTGTCTTGTATTCGTTATTGGCAACAATACTAGTTTGCCACAGGATATCTGTTTGTGTAAGTGGTCAGTTCTTGTGTATTCATTATAGGCATTGAAAACAACAAAAGTTTACCATAAGGGATTTGTATTTGAACCGGTCAGTTACAGGGTATCATGGGATATATCCTGGATGATGAAAATAATAGATGAGGAAAGTATATTTAAAATGAATTTAAGATTCGCCTGACTATGCTGACACGCGTAGGGATTTCGCCACTGTTTTAAGCAAATAAAACATGATTAATTTAAAAACTACACCCGGAGTACTTACTTGTTCAGCAATCCACCTATTGCATCTTTTTAAAATTAATTCAATGCAGCTTTAGTATCTGATTCCCTGCTTAAATGATCTGCTATCAGAATGCATCGGGGGAGCTAAAGATGGTGGGCATTCTTATCATTAGATCCAAAGTTTCCTTTTGGCATGAATGCAATTCTTTGGGGGAGGGTTGGAGCAACAGCTACGTAATGCTATCAGAAGCCTTTATATTGATTTCACTTCGTGGTCTTTGATGTATTTCCCCTTTGAATAAACTTATAGCTTAAACAACTGTTTATCTATTTCGATGTGAATGTATTCTGTGAATTAATGTGACGTGTTGCAGAGAAGGGTCAGATTTTCAGAAAATGTACAATTGGCAGCTGTACACATTTAGTAAATTCTGCTAATTTAAGCTGCAATTTGGCCAATACTAGGTAAATTCGAGTATATTCAGCATTGCATTGATTCTAGCTGTTTGGTTAGGTTGAACTGTGTTATTTTCGTCTGGCATTTTGGGCTATTTGAGAAGATGGGCGAAGTTGAATTGTACATTTTCTGATAATCTGACCTAGAAAGGAGTCCCATGTCGCCAGAAATTGATTATGAGATATCATAATATATCAAAAGATGAAATCAAGACGGTTCCAATGATGGTAAACATTTGCACAGCTAATAACTTTGTCTATAATTTAAGTTTTATTTTTTTATTTTTAAACGAAAAAGTTACCACTATCTCTGGGTGGATAACTACTAGTAAAGGAGCTTAATATATTCTATAGGATGTGCTTAGAAACGCATGGATATATTTAATACATGGTCTTGAGATTTGGTGCATTTACACATTCATACGGCTTGGAGCATTAGATTTCCCCCAAATGAGAACATTCCTACAGAGAGATATTGTGAATACTTTGAATAATATCAAATTTGCGACTTGTTACTCATTTTCCTGAAATACATCACATACGTGATGTGTTTAAGGAAAATCGGATTTTCCAAAGTGACTTATTTACAAAATCTCTTTGATTAAATGGTCATATGAATCCATGTAGCAAATTTCAGGAGATTGTATTGAATATATCCCTGCGTTTTGAAGGCCTTCATATGGTGTATATTTAGTTAGTTTACTGGTAATTAACCATCCAGAAACATTGAAAAAAAAAATGTTTTCAAAAAAAAAACTATCAAAATTTAAATATAAAATTCTTATTAGGTGTCCCAATGTTTACTATCATTTTACTCAGCTTGTTTTCCTCTTTTCAAATATGGTGATATCTCAAAATCCTTTTTTTATGACTTATAACTTATTTTCTTAAAACGGATCACATTATAGCGTAAACAACTGTTCTAAGTATTTTGATGTGAATGTATTCTGTGAATAAATGTGATGTGTTTCAGGAAAATGAGTCATAAGTCGCAAAATTGATATTTTTCAAAGTGTTTTTTTCACCAGATCACATTATTGGAATGTTCTGATTTTTGGAGAGTTTATCACTTCGACTTCTAGCAATCGATGTATCAAATTTCAGGACAATATTTATAATACATCTTTTAGTTTTAAAGGTCCTCATATGGACTACATTTAGTAACTTTGCTGTTTATTGACCCCAAGAAATATTGAAAACATTTTTTTTTTAAAACGAATATATCAAACTTAAAATTTAGAAATACTTATAAGATTATGAGACTGTTTACTATCATTGGAATCCCCTTGATCTCATCTTTTCAAATCTAAAGATATCTCAAAATCTATTTTTTGCGACTCATGACTCATTTTCCTGAAACACATCACAAATGCATACAAACACACAAGTGTATACATTACTTATTGTACAGCAGAATGTAATTCCCAAAGCCCAATATTGTAGAAACATGCAGAAATATACAAACTACTTTAGACAGGACATAGTGCAGTACGTGTTTCCTTTCCCTCTGCCAGCATGTGTGTTCCACCTTTGCTGCCATTCTCTGAGTTTCTCATATCATGAACATCTCCGTTTCGTGTATGGCTGTCATGCCGGTTAGTGTTTTGCGTGTTACCTACTCGCAGTGCGTGTAGGAGACGCTAGGGGGCGGTCATGACCCCGGGTCACATGTTCTGCAGAGGAGGAGCTTCTGCTAGCCAACTGTCTCCATTCACTTTTAGTGTATGTGTTGTCATCCTTGCTGTCCTGTTCTTTCTGTATTTCTTTCTGTCTTGTCTCTTACTCTGTTTCACTCTCCTTAGTCACTTCTGGGGATTTAAGCACTAAAGGACTAAAGGGTGGTCTCCACTGGCTGCAGTAAGCTCTGCGGTAAACCTTGTGGTAAGCCTGTGATGGTGCTGTGATGGTGAGAAGTGGCGAGGTCCTGCCTACATGGCCAGTGAACTATGTAGGGAGGATGTAGGCAGGACCTCGTCACTCCTCTCCACCTACCAAACCAGCAAAACCTATTGCAAGGCTTACCGCTGAGCTTGCCACGGCCAGTAGAGACCCGCTTTTAAACATACGGTATACAGCAAACAATGTCCATCATTAATCCTTTTCTATATGTCTGCCTGCCTCTCTCCGTCTGCCTTTCTCTGACTGTCTGCCTCTCTCTGTCTCTCTGTCTGCCTCTCTGTCTGTCTGCCTCTCTCTCTGTCTGCCTTTCTCTGTCTGCCTTTCTCTGACTGTCTGCCTGTCTCTGTCTCTCTGTCTGCCTCTCTGTATCTCCCTCTCTCCCTCTCTCTCCCTCTCTCTCCCTCTCTCTCCCTCTCTCTGTCTTCACTGTCGTCCTCTCTGTCTCCCTATCGCTCTGTCTCCCACCTTCCATTCCTCTCTGCCTTTCCCTCTCTGTTATAAATTGTTTTTTTCTAGGTGTTTTATCCTCAGGATGTAGTAGTGGGAATATTTCATTTTTAGGGTGCCTAGCGTAACTGGCAGAATAGATTTACCAAATTTCAGAATAGTCTACTTAATACATCCTTGGATTTCTAAGGTGATCTCATAGAGTATATATAGTTACTTTACTAGTAAATGCCCACCCAGAAATATTGCAAACTTTTTTCCAAAACTACATGAATTTGTTGCGACTTTTGACTTATTTCCTTGAGACACCACATATATCAGCCAGCTATTGCGTCATGCCTAGGCCTGCAAGAATTGTCTTTCTCTTCTCTGAAGGCAATTTGTAATCGTAACGTCAGCATCAATCTTCCCTTTCTGCTCCAATATCTCATATTAGAAATTGGACCTAAGGGAAGCTGACTCCTGAGAAGAAGTTATTGGAATTGATGCGTGTCTGATGTCCATTGGATTACTTTTCAGGAAAAATGTGATGGTCGCATATGGGGAGTTAGATCACGTCAGAGTACAGATATCAGTTACTTGCATGTGTATATGGGTCGGATTTTCAGAAAATGTACAATTTGTCTTCACCAATCCTCTCAAATGACCGACATTTAAGACAAAAACCAGCTTCAAAATGCAGTTTAACATAACAGGACTGCTACTCTAAATCAATGCAGTACCAAATATACGTGGTATTCATAATTTTTCAGCCAAACTTAGCAGAATTTCCAAAAATGTGTTGAACTGCCAATTGTACATATTCAGAACATCTGACCCATATATGTGATGTGTTACAGGAAAATAAGTTGCAAAAAATGATTTTGAGATATCAGCATATATTCGGAAAGATGAAATCAAGTCGATTCTAATGATATGGATATGTACATACATATGTTATGTGTCACAGGAAAATGAGTCACAAGTCGCGAAAAATTGATTTTGAGATACCATCATATTTGAAAAGATGAGATCAAGCCGATTCTAATGATAGTAAACATTATACATCTAATATGTATGTCTATTATTTATTCATGCATGAGCAAAATTAGCAATATTTCTTGATGGTCTATAATGGTAAGTAAAATAAGTTGCAAAATGTACTCCTTAATGATGAGATGAGTGTATATTCTATACACCGTCTTGAAATTTGGTACATGTGTTTAGGCTGCTGACAGCACTAGAGACACCCAAATATAAAATTGATTCCGGGAATTTGTTTTGATGGAATGACACTTGAAAAATATGAAAGTTTTGCGACTTGTGACTTATTTCCCTGAAAACATGACATATTTCCTCCACTCACCACAAACATAAGGGTCAGATTTTCCGAAAATGTAAAATTGGCAGCTTTACACATTTAGGAAATTCGGCTAAATTTGGCTGCAAAATGATGAATACCGGGTATATCTGAGTATATTTGGGATCACATTGATTTAAAGTATCAGTTCTGTTAATTCAAACTGCAGTTTGAAGCTCATTTTTGTCTTAAATGTGGGTTACTTGAGAGGATTGGTGAAGGCAAATTGTACATTTTATGAAAATCTGACCCATAAACTAACACACAATATCGTTCTCTCCTATCTAACCGCTTTCCCCCGGCACTTTGTCTCTTCTCAATGTTCTTTATTAACGATGCACATAACAGCCCTAGGCTGAAGATCATTGATCGCTCTATATCCTTCTAAGATCAGCCTATAGAGTATATTTAGTTACTTAATAATTGCCCACCAAGAAATATTGCATTTCTATAAAAGAAAATACTATCCTACTTAAAGTATAGGAATACATTTTAGATGAGCTAATCTTACCATCATTGGAATTGGCTTGTTCTCATGAACATATTTCAAAATCCACTTTTTTTTGCGAATATTGGACTTGCATGTGCCACAGCGCATGTCTATTTGGCTGAAATCTGACATACTAAAATTAAGCAGTATTTTTGTCGAAAAATCAAAGGATCCTTTCACTGATATCATAGCTCATGTAAATGATCTATGAAAATCAAATGCATGATGGGAGAGCTAAATCATGTGTTATGGAGCACTAATAAATATTCCATCCTGAACATGAACATGAAATATTATGAATTTATATAGGTTTTATACTGTACCATTAGTCCTATAATTCCATGCGAATCAAGATCCAAAATGGCGGCTATGCAAATCCCCTATTGCGTCTCAGTTGAAGTAACACTTCTCATTTTAGGTAAGTTGATATTATGCAACAGCCCCGCCCCCCCCCCCCACACACACACTAACTACATAGGACACAGGACAAGAGTAGTTGCTTTACGCCCTTATGAACACATTGAAGGTTATATCAAGGGAGGGAGGGCTGAGAGGGAGGCAGTGTATGATCATACCCAGGAAATAGAGATAGAGAAGAAGGGAAAGAGAGACATAGAAAAGAAACTAGAAAAGAGACATAGAAAAGAGACATAGAAAAGTCACAGAGAAAAGAGACAGAGAAAAGAGACAGAGAAAAGAGACAGAGAAAAGAGACAGAGAAAAGAGACAGAGAAAAGAGACAGAGAAAAGAGACAGAGAAAAGAGACAGAGAAAAGAGACACATAAGAGAGACACAGAAGAGAGACATAGAAAAGAGACAGAAAGGCACTTCACGGTCCCACCCAGGACCATGACACAACACATGGACAAGTACAAGTAGAAGTAGTTGTTATTGGTGGTCGTCGATGTGGTGGCATTTCAAGCATTCCTCTCGTGCACTGTCGTTTGATTGCCACAGAAATCAAGTCACGGAAGCTCCCAAAATGAGCATGACAGAACTGCAGGCGAGGGCTGGGTTAGTTTTTATCAAGGAAGCTCTTGGCGGAATCAATGGAGGGGTTGGGAAGGCTGGGGTGGACGGGTCGCTAGTTAGTGGCAGATTTGGAAGCGCTCCTTCAATTTAACGATTGCTGCTACTTCGCTGGTTGTTGTAGTTGTTGTTGCTGATGTTGCCGTTGTTGTTTGGTACTCATGGTGGAGTTTGGACATGCAATCTTTGCAATTTGTGCAGTGTATGTGGGTTTTTTCGTTTTGCTTCTACCGAACATGTCTATAAACTACTTGTCACTTGTCCCACTTTCTTTCATTCTTATTTTACCCCTGTTACCAATTTCCCCCGCGTATCTTTCTCCTCTCACTCCCTCACTCTCTCTTTGTCTCTCTCTTTCCCTTTCTTTCGCTCTATTTCTATTTCATTCTCCCTCTTTCTCTTTCTTTCCCTCTGTTTTCCTCTCTTTCTCTCTCTTTCTCTTTCTTTCGTTCTCTCTCTCCCTTCCTCTCATTCATTCTCTTTCTCTCTCTTTCTGTCTATACTTCTCTATACTTCTCTCTCTAACTCTGGTTATCTTCTGTTCCCCACCTTCTCCTTCTTGTTCCGCCTATCTAGCATCCCCCTTCTCCTTTTCCATCTTACTTTTCTTTCCTCTAGGCCCTCCCTTTCTTTTCTTTGGTTTCTTCTCTGTTACTACGCCATGGACAAATCACCTTCCAGCAACCTATCCAACCTGAATTGGGCGTAAGCAGCGGCCAGCAAGTGTTGAATCAAAAAAGAAGGAATCATGGAATTTTTTGTAAACTTTGGACTTGGGAAGATCATGGATGGGGGAACCCAAAAAGCCAATGAAAACCGAAATGTCATAGAATTAGTTTTTATTTCAAGGGACCATTGACATTTACTGCCATTTACTCTAAAAGTCAATGAGAAAAAGGCATTTTCCCCCATTTTTTCAGAATTTCCGATGATTGAATCATGTGATTTCCTTTAAAATCTGCATACACAGTTGACATTGTTTTTCACTCCCAATTTTAAAAAAACAAGGAGGCATAGAACTAAAAAACGCTATTCAGTTATTAAAATAATATAACATTCTGTTTTCTTTGCTTTTTGTATTCACCTAACCATGTTCTTCCTCAGGACGAAATTTGAAAAGATTATTGTCACTCCTATTTGTTCATGCATTAGTTCCTTGAACTCCCACTTGCAGCAGTGCTGACGACACTGTTATTTACCTTTAATCGGGCATCATTTTAAAATATCTATTGTATCAACTAAATACCTCATATTTTTCTCATTTTAAATTTTATCTAATACTCATATTTGTCTTTTCAGGTGAGTCATTGCATGAAATCCAGAAAAGGTAGTGTATGACTTTCAACAGAATCAAATTAGTCTGTCAATTAATCGCTTGGCAGTGATGAGGACTGTCTTACTACAGAATAGTCGATCCAGGGTTTCTGTCAAATACAACTGTGTTTAGGCTCCTCTCATGATAGGCCTTGCATCCCTTCAAAGGCATTTGCCAACAACAGTTAAATTTACTGTAAGCTAATTAATGTTTGCACAGTATTTATTTGGTTATTTTAGCGCAACCACCTTTCTGCGTGAGAAAAAATCCTGCCGAAAAGTATGATTATTACATAAACAAGGTGTAAGATTTCCTTGCTGTGCAAATTGAAATCAATATGTCAAAGTACTTAGTGCGCGAAAAATGATCAGCGCAAAAATAAACCGTTTACATGGACACTTGAAGGGCAATGTTACAGAGTACATGTTTACAATACTATGTGATTAATTTCTCGAGATTTTGTGTCTTCGGCATTTGCTTGAAAATAAACCCCAAGGCCTGAAGGGCCGAGGGGTTTATTTTCAAGCAAAAGCCGAAGACACAAAATCGAGGGAATTAATCACTTTAATGGCCGATTTTTGTATTCAATAACACTGTTTAAACACATATTAACAAATATTAGGCTCAAAAAAAGGTTTTAGATGTACTTACATCATGAAGAACTCCAATAATTTAACTCCTTAACTCCAATACATAGGTTACTATTTTACATCTGACATGGAAAGGACCGAGTCAAATGCAGCCTTTATAACATCCAAATCAGGATGTTTTACACATTTTAACCCATCACATTCTAATATTTAGATTATTTTACCTATTTCTAACCAATATCACATATGTAAACCTAATGATAACTTCAGAATGTCGGTTACGTCAGCCGCATTCTCCGTTCCAGAAACAAACGAAGCTTCCACTTTTTGCAGGCAACCAAGCATGAGACTTCCGGTTTACGAATGCCGTGTCCGTGTGTCTAGGGACTTAAAAAAGAAATAAATAAAAGATTTGAATCGGTAGAAATGTTTTAAATGTTGTTTTAAGCCGATACCGAAGTTTTCCTCTATGGAAATCAAGTAATAAATGCATGGCAACTTCAGAAACCTTGTGTTTACTCGCCGCAAGTATGCACCGCTTTAGTCGGAATCTACATGATAATGCGACGGCTGGGAGAATGAACATCTAGGTACAACAGCCAATCAGAGGTGCGTATTTACTTATGTTTATGTTCAGCGAGCCGGCCTTTTTTTATAAGGATCCGCTGCTTGCTATCCAAAGCAGAGGAGACTTCCGGTTTCCGTATGCCGTAGGCGTGTGTCTACGGACTTAAAAAAGAAATAAATAAATGATTTGAATCGGTAGAAATGTTTTAAATGATGTTTTAGCCCGATAGCGAAGATTTAGTCTATGGGAATTAAGTATTCAATGAATGGCGATTTCAGAAGCCATGCGTGTTACGTGCGAGCGATCAAGCAAGGCGGAAGCAGTGTGGAGACTTCGGCATAGCCACTCTGTGCACGGTGCACATGGCGTTGCATTGTGTACGGTAGTCTAAATAGCGCACGGACGATTTCATTCGAAAGTGCCTTCAAGTCAACAAACGGAGGCTTGCACGATGTCTACTCATACTGTCGTCATGTTATGGCGAGACCTAGGCTGAATATACTTGGATTATTCCCTATTTCGATGCTCACCACCATTCAGCAAGCAGATTATGCTAAGTTCAAGGATATTTGGAACATTATCGGTGATTTTGGAGATATTGTGTGGAGTTTTACAGAGCCTGGCCTGTTTCGTCTGCTTGTCTGTCACTGTCAGCCATTGTACGAAAACATCGCTTGCACGATGTCTGCTGTGGCGGAATTGACAAATGGATTATTCCCTATTTCGTTGCTTACCACCATTCAGCAAGCGGATCATGCTAAGAACAAGGATATTTTGAACATTATCGGTGATTTTGGAGCTATTGGGAGTGATATTTAGGCAGTTGTACAGAGCCTGGCTTGTTTCGTCTGAGTGTCACTGGGAGACAGCCATTGTCACAACATCGCTTGCACGATGTCTATCGTCGTCACGTTATGGCGAACCCTATGCCCTAAAAACTTAAAAATGGCTAATATTTCCATCGGAAACAGTGGAGGAATGACTTTAATGTGACCAGGACTTTATACCACGTTCAAAAATGAACGCGGAATCGACGACAAACAACTAGTTGATGAGGTAAGTGATTGAGCGGAAACGCCGGCTGGGGTTTATTTTAACTACATCCGCAAAATAATTCTACATCCGAAAAATAAACCCCTGAATCCGAACAATAAAATACTGCATCCGTTTTCCGGTGTGACGACTTCCTGTCTAAACAGTAATTTATAAGTATCCAGAACCCCAGCAGAATCCAAAGATCTGCTATTAAAGGCAGATATTCCTTAACATGTCCAACATGTGATGTGATAAAACACCCCAACCTGAATAAAAGAGAGACATATATAAGTAACTGGGACTTATACGTTGTATGCACCAAGGGTGGAATAACCGCCATGTTATGCACTGAGCACCACAACATGTTGAAGGTAAAGGCAACTATGACACAGGGGTGGAATGAATACATGTTAACGAATGAGTTGGTAGAAGGAGGTGATTTTAGTCGCTTAGAATATTGCACAAGTTGTTGTGCAACTCGTGCAATATTCTAAGCAACTATTATGCTTTAATGATATAAATAGAAAGTATTTTCTTGTCATGAAGTTGAATCTTGGCGCTAAACTTGGTAAACACATTTTAAAAAAAAAATGTTTATCCAAAAATACATTGGTGGTCATGACCACCACACGTAACTCACTAGTGACATAGTTACTATGCATGGCTCAATCTAGTTGCGTTGTTCGTAGAGCAAAGCCTATATAATACAATATGCTTATTCTACAATAATATAGCCTTCTAGGTGTAGCAACCACTGATCTCCCAAGTCCCTGCTTGAGTTACAATTATGGTTGTAATTAAAGATTAACACTATCCTCTAGCCCTCTTAAAGCTACCACTAGAGACATGATGTACAAGTGTTGTTACCAGGCTCTAATGAGCCTTTTCTGCCAAGTAACTCTTTTATTTCTGCCTTAATTAGGACGACTGCAGTAAAAGTTTTTAGCCTTACCTGATGTAGAGAGCAGGGAGGCTAGAACAATTATTGAACAGATGATATGATACCGATTCTTAAAGATGTTCTTTTCCTAACGGGGGGGGTGGGGGGTAGGGACTTATGTTTGTCCTATCATGTTTGTCCTATTGAGATTCATGATGTTGTAAAGTTAAAGTAAGGGTATTTCAAAATTCAGTTTTAAATGATATAGTATATATCTATTTTGGGTGATTAGCTCACAATATGTAGCTAGTACATGTCCAGGTTTGTTAAAAAATAAAAATATCAAATTTGAATATAGAATGACTTAATGGATGACATACTGTTTATTATCATTGGGCTCGTCTTGATCTCATCTTTTCAAATCGGATGATATCTCAAAATCCATTTTTTGCGACTTGTGACTCATTTTCCTGGAAGACATCACATATGTGAAGTATTATAGTAGTATAAAATATGGACTTTGAGATATCACCATATTTGAAAAGATGAGACCAACCCGATTCCAATGAATGTAAACATTATAAGTATTAAGTACTTTGATGTTTTTAGTTAGATATTTTTATTTTTGAAAAAAGAAACGTTTGAAATATTTCTGAGTGGATAAATACCAGTAAAGTGGCTAAATATACACAATGGGATGATCTAGGAAATGCACTGATATATTTAATAAACAGCCTTGAAATCTGGTAGATGTATTCATACAACCACAAGGACTAGACAAACCAAAAATTAAAATAATCCAACAAAGAGATCTTATAAGTAAACGACTTTCAAAAACACCAATTTTGCGACTTGTGACTAATTTTCCTGAAACACATCACATATTCAAACAAACGAATACTGCTCTCCCAGTCTCCAATGAGCACCTCAGATATTGCATTGCTGCCTTGAGCAGCTCTAATTAGAGTTAGGAGGGAATTAGCAAGCACAACTGATATGCTTTGTGTGCCTGTGTCTGATTAACTCCTCTTTCATTCCTAATCAAGCCTCTACTGGCGCTAGGCGAGACTCTAAGCATTCATTGCACTTTTAGCATTTCACATATTACAGTTGTTATCTTAGTTATTATGTCACCCTAGAAATGCTCAGCCAATAGAGATAAGATAAGCTCTGTAAATTGTTTAGCTGGTCAGTAACTGAAGTGATATTGCTCACGGGCAATACACAGTCAACCTAGTATGTGGTACACTGTGCGCATGCATGCTTCCTGATCTTCCGCAGTTCTAGCTCTTCTTTAGAGCTATGTTTTCCGAGTGAATCAAGCTAAAGAAATAATTATTTTACCATTTATTGCCCAAAATCAGTGTAGATCATGTTAATCTAACACAGTGTTCTGGGTGAAATAAACATCAAAATACCCTTGCATTCTCAGCGTCGTGAATAATCATGCAATAGTTTCAACTGTCTCTCACTTTAATACCAACATTTTTTCAAATTTTATATGAAAAGAAAATAAGAATGAAAAAGTAGAAGAAAGGATGAATATGAGTGAAAAATGATTATTGAGTTTACATACATTCTGTCACACAATGGAACAAGGTGCACTTAGACATCTTGGATAAATGGAACTAGGTTTTTAAACAGGATAAGTTCCCTAAAGGAAGGCTCATTCAATAGAGAAAAGTTAGAAAATCTACTTTTTGAGCCATTTTAACCGATTTTTCACAGCTGCCTGTGAACATGGAGAAGTGTAAACGGGCCATATGAGTAGAAAATGTACAATTGGCTACTCAACACATTTAGCAGATTCTGCTAAATTAGACTAAAATTACTAGTCTATATTTATATAGTCTATAGTCTATACTCCTGATGAAGGGCCACATATGCCTGAAAGCTTGACCAATGAAATTAACACCAACTTTATTATTCTCTTCATAATTAACATCTATTAAATACTCATTATATATTTGGTATTGTATTAGTTATGAACGTCTTCTTGTGTATGGTGAACTGTATTTTGAACCAGATTTTTTTTACTCAAATTTGACTCAGGATCAGAAAACTAATAAAGGAGAATTGTGAAATTTTCTAACGATCCAACCCAAACACTAACAACCAATGCAAGTACCTAATAACTGTTCATACTTCTGGTTACATAACCTCAAGTAGTAACCACAATTACAACTATTAAACTCAAGTAGATTTTAAATCGCTGCAGCACTGATTGGAAAGGCAGTGAAGTGGTCTCAACAATGGCTCCCTAACTGCGCAATCGTTTCTCCTCCATTGGGAAATAGATAAAGCGTGAAGCAGTATTGATTTTTAAGAGGAGCTGACTTTAATTAATGTTCAATCATTGCTGCTACACCGTGTTCAATAGGACAAGCAGATATTGCAATGCCAGCAATAATTGCCAATTAACCTTGACTAGGTTTCTTTTTCAATTAAGATATCTCTTTCTCTCTCTGTGTCGCTTTTACTCGCTCTTTTCAGACAAGTTATCCACTCACTCCTTTTGTACCGCTCTTCTACTGCCTCTCTCTTTTTTTCTCTCTCTCTCTCTCCCTCTCTCTCTCTCTTTCTTCCTCTCTCTCTCTTTCTCCCTCTCTCTCTCTCTCTCCCTCTCTCTCTCCCTTTCTCTCTCTTTCTCCCTCTCTCTTTCTCCCTCTCTCTTTCTCCCTCTCTCTTTCTCCCTCTCTCTTTCTCCCTCTCTCTCTTTCTCCCTCTCTCTTTCTCGCTCTCTCTTTCTCCCTCTCTTATTCTCCCTCTCTCTCTTTCTTCCTTTTTTTCCCTTTCCCTCCCTTATCACTCCTACCTTATCACTCTCTTGGTTTCTTTTTTCAATTAAGACATCTCTTTCTCTTCTTCTCTTTCTTCTCGCTCCCTCTGTTCAGTCAAGTTATCCACTCACTCCCTTTGTACCCTTGTATCTTGTATCCTTGTCCTTTCCCTCCCCATCACTCCTACCTTATCATAGTAGAGTTAGTTAAGGGAAAAAATGCGAATTTTGTGATCAAATCACCAAATGTGGCAAAGAGGTAGATCTTTGGATTCTCTATCATTTTGGAAGGGTCCACATTCTGAAATATGAAAATAGATGCCATGGTAACTGATTTAAAAGTGAAAAATCTGAAAAATCGCCATATATTCTGAAATGATGAACATAAATTAATGAGTAGATATTCATAAGAAATCTGTATTAATAAAGAATCTGAAAATATTGCTCTTACTACAGTTTACATATTGTCGTTGCTATGGCAACCATTCTAAAGGTAATAATAGGCTTTTTAAGGAAAAAGAACCAAATAATGGCCATTAATCTAGTTCTATTAAACATACATCAGTTAAAGTTGAAGTCTGGCGATATGGTAATTAAAACATGAGATCAAGCCCATTCCAATGATGGTACACACTAAGGACATTTAAGAAGTATTTCTATAAATGTCTGTCGGATTTATGTTAAGGTTTGCAATATTTCTGGGAGGACAATTACCAGTAAAGTAATTAAATGTACTCTATATGAGGATCTATCTTCGAAGTAATCAAACAATTCAAAACGCTACGCCCTCCAACAATCAAAACATTCCATACAAAGAAATATTCTGAATGAATCACTTTGGAAAGTTTTTGCAACCATTCACTCATTTCCCTGGAACACATCATGGCTAGCCTTCTAGTACAGTATTGGCCTTTCCCTATTGAAATTGAATGCACATTGAGATGATATGAAGCTAGGCAATTCTACTCTTTCTATACAAGTCAAACATTTTCTAAATTGTGTCAACTCGTGAATAGCAGTAGATACTACATATCTAACTGGTCATTCCCCCATCTTGACCACTACTGACCAATGGACACAGATCAATATACGAGAGCCAGCAGATTTCCTCCATGGGAAACCAAATTTACCTTTTAAGCATTCAGTCGATATCGACCTTCGAGCGATTAGGGGGCCAAACAATCCGGGAGCAGGGGGATCGGGACGCAATTTACCGGGTCGTTGCCCTCTTCGCTCAGCCCTTCAGCAAATGGGGGTTTGAGTTTTTCTTAGCCTACTTGAATTTAGATCAAATCAATCCGGTAATTTTTCATATGCAATGGCTTCATTGGATGGGGTTTTTACGGTCTCTGGGTAGGCAATGTAAAGGAGAGAGAGAGAGGAGAGTGGCGGTAGGGTTAGGGAGAGGAGGAGGTTTTAAGGGTGATAGAGGTCTGCTAGATAGGGCATTGCTTATTTGACGAGGAGGAATTTTGTAGATGAAATGTGTTCCAGGAAAATGGGTCGCTAAATTGATATTTTCCAAAGTGATATATTTGAGAAATCTTTGTTTGAATATTTTCAGTTTTGAGGAGATAAGCGCTTGAAGTCCTGTACCAAATATCAGGACAGTGCATTAAATATATCCTTGCGTTTCTTTACTTTACAGGTAATTACCAACACAGAAATATTGCATCTTTTTTTCTCAAAAATAAAAATATCAAACTTAAAATATGGAAATATCTAACAGATGTCCTTAATCTTTACTTTAATTAGAATCTGCTTGATCCCATCTTTTCAAATAAGATGATATCTAAACATAAATTTTTTGCGAATCATGAGACATTTTCCTGTGACACATCACAATTGTAATTCATGAAGTCATGATTTTCAGAAAATGTACAATTCACCTTCACCCATTCTCTGAAATAACCCACATTTCAGACGAAAATCAAATTCAAAATACAATTCAACCTAACCAAATAGATTGCTAGAATAAATGCAATGCCAAACACTCTCATATTTACCTAGTATTGACCAAATTGCAGCCTAACTTATAGCATACTTAACTAAATGTATGTGTACAGCTGCTAATTGTACATTTTCTGAAAATCCGACCCATATACGTGTACAGAAGTCCTCACATCTAAACACTAAGCCATAATCTTACACTTGCAATAAATCTTCCTCAACCTAAGAAAATCCCGAGGAAGGATTACAATTAGGTGCTAATTAATGGGTTAATTAATTAACAAGATTCATGGGTTGCCTTAATGAGGCAATAATGTATTGCCTGTCACTATGTGGGTCAGATTTTCAGAAAACGTACAATTGGCAGCTCTACACATTTAGGAAAGTCTGCTAAATTAGGCTGAAAAATGATGAATACCCGGTATATCTGAGTATATTTGGCATCACATTGATTTAAAGTATCAGTTCTGCTATGTTAAACTGCATTTCGAGGCTGATTTCTGTTGTAAATGTGGGTTATTTGAGAGAATTGATGAAGGTGTATTGTACATTTTCTGAAAATATGACCCATTTATCCATGCAGCACTGCTGTAGTCATACGGGCATGTACAATGTCCTCTTTGACTTCTCAATTACCATGACAACCATAATAAGTGGGTAAACGAATGGCCTTTAATTGGGTTTTGTTTACAGGCCATTGGTTGGTTTATAGGTCCCAAAGCGCCCCGAGCAATTAACGATTGTGTTTATTGTCACTGCTACATGAATGTATACGAGTCAGATCGTGAGAAAATGTACAATCAGCACCTCTACAGTACTACACATTTAGTAAATTCTGCTACCTTAGGCTGAACAATGGTGAATACTAGATTATTGTTCGGTAGTTAAGAATCATTTTGATTATAATAATCTGTGTTGGACGGATTTGAAATGTAAGTTTTGTTATAATTTGGGATTAATTCAGAGGATTGGTGAAGGTGAAGTGTACGCTTACCAACCATTTCATCCCTTACAAGAGGCCTTGGGCTGGGATTGTTAGTCTTAATTAATGATGTGACCCCATGCAAGGGTACATGGGTCAGATTTTCAGAAAATGTACAATTCGTCTTCACAAATCCTCTCACATAACCCACATTTAAGACAAAAATGAGCTTCAAAATGCAGTTTAACATAACAGAACTGATACTTTGAATTAATGCGATACCAAATATACTCAGATATTCCCTGTATTCTTCATTTTTCGCCTTAATTGAGGAGAATTTTCCAAATGTGTAGAGCGGCCAATTGTACATTTTCTGAAAATATGTATACTCCTAACAGAGACATGATGTAAACAAAGCTGCACCGTACCATACTCTCACTCAGTGGATGCGCATATGGGTCAGATTTTCAGGGAATGTACAATTGAGAGCTGTACACATTTGGAGAATTCTGTAAGATTAGTTTGCAATTAAGTCAATACTAGGTAAATTCTGGTATATTCGCCACTGCATTGGTTCTAGCAATCTGTTTGGTTAGGTTGAACTGTATTTTGAACTTTATTGCCGTCTGAAACTTGGACTATTTGAGAGGATTGGCGAAGTTGAATTGTACATTTTCTGAGAATCAGACCCATATAATGGGGTTATTCGATCTGCACAAAGCCTACAAAGAATACATTACAGAAAATTGCCTTACATATATTGAAAATAGTTTACAGACGTTTTTAAATGTATCCTTGAAAAAGGGCAAATGTGCCCGAAACGTCGGACACCAATGAAACTGAACAAACACTGAGATCACACTCCTGTCCTCTCCGTTCTTGGGCTGAACCCCAATAATTTATAGGTTTCTAAATGTAATTTAACATTTTAAAATGATAAAACTGGGTATTCGGTATGCCTTGGCCCTATGGGCCATGACATCTCTGGGCCTACAGGTGCAGCCAGGCCAAAACATGGACCATTTAATCCATTAACTGTATTATTTCCAAAAGAGAACAATACAATCTGGACGATTCAGGGACACTGTATCGGATCCTCCTGTTTGTATAAGGGTCAAGTTTTCAGAAAATGTACAATTCACCTTCACCAATCCTCTCAAATAACCCAAATTTCAGACGAAAACAAAGTTCAAAATACAGTTCAACCTAACCAAGCAGATTGCTAGAATCACAATGCCGAATATACTCAAATGTACCTAGCATTGACTAAATTGCAGCATAATTTAGTAGAACGTAGTAGAAATTACTAAATGTGTAATCCCCCCCTTAAATCTGACCCAAAAACATATGGGTCAGATTTTCAGAAAATGTACAATTCAACTTCGCCAATCTTCTCAAATAACCCAAATTTTAAACGAAAATAAAGTTCAAAATACACTTCCACCTAACCAAACAGACTGCTAGAATCAATGCAATGCCGAATATTCTCGAATTTACCTAATATTGACCAAATTGCACCCTAACTTTGCAGAATTTACTAAATGTGCACAGCTGCCAATTGTACATTTTCTGAAAATATGACCCATATGCACCTGTAGAATACTCGATCAGAACTTGAAATGTATCCATACTCAGTAGTAATAGATGCGACATTCTCTTTACCCACAACTAAGTAGTATAGACAAATGGTGCACATGAGAAGGCTTTCATCCCAGGAATTAAGTGAGTCAGTGAGTTTGGATGCTTTACACCCTTATCAACACATTTAATCTCAGGAATTAAGGAATTATGTAATTGCCATTAATTATAAACATGAAATATTGAGGGTAAAGAACCCAACATATTTCAGGCCGTGCCTGGAACTCACATATGGTCGAAATATAATGTACAAGTTCCAACATAGGTGTACCGTAACCACATTGACGTTAGGCTAGGAATTGTCTCTTCTCCATATTAGGTATTTATCCATAATGAAACCATCAGTCTAGACTTCTATGAACTACCCTCCTCCAGAAATACTTATCAGGTCTCCTATTGTTTAGTGTTTACTATCATTAGAATCAGCTTGATCTCCTCTTTTCAAATATGGTGATATTTCAAAATCCATTCTTTGCGACTTATGACTCATTTTCCGGATCACGATTAGGTATTTATCCATAATAGAACCATCAGTCTAGACTTCTATAAACTACCCTCCCCCAAACCAACACCCCCCTCCCCCCTCCCCCCTCCCACATTCCACCCTACCAAGATCAGTATCTACCCGATCCCTCAACCCTTCGATCCATCAGCCCTCTTCATCATAATGACAATTTGATTGTGTTTCCAATCCTGCTGCAGCCACTCAGGGAAAACTTGTGCTCAGAGTCGATAGGAAAAATGGTTGTTTTAACAATAATAATAATAATCTAACTGTTTATCTCCTGCAGGGAGAAATCAATCACGTGTCTCTGATAACTTATTTCTATCTCTGACGCCAGATCCCCATAGAAATTAGGTGTTTCTTATATAATAGGGGGGTTGTACTAAACACCAATGTTGGGACCATAAAGTGCCTTTCTTATAGCAAATGGCACGATGGAGGGTTCAAACTGATCGAGACCCCTCAGAAAACGGGACGAACCCCGAAGGGGTGAGTTCGCGTTTTCTGAGGGGTCTCGATCAGTTTGAACCCAAACAGAGTGCCATTTGCTATTTATTAAACACTCTATTTGGATGTTAAAAAGTAAATTTAACTTGTTTAGCCTATTGTTTCACTCGAGGAAGCTTGATTCACCGCAATTTGTAGGCCTAACCTACGCGGTCGGGACAACGTCATCTGGCCTACGCTGCACCAATGAAATTGCGTCTTTTGCCAAACTGTACACATGAACGATTTGGATCGACCGAACTGCACCCCCAAACTGCACCTTTCTAACTACTCAGTGTGTAATAATGTCTCTTTCCTCTGTCTCTCTCCCTTCTTCTCTATCGCTATGTAAGCATATCAAATGTGTTGATAAGGGCATGAAGCAATCAATTTTACTAACTTTTCATATGGAATGGAGCACACACCTTGATATCCACTTTCACATCAAACCTCATGTCAAACCTTAAGTGAGACCTCACATCAAACCACACATCATACCTCATGCAAACCTCATGTCTATCTCTTTTTCTGTCTCTCTCTCTCTCCCTTCTTCTCTATCTCTCAGCTCTCCCGTCCTTGATATAACCATATTAAATGGGTTGATAAGTGCGTAAAGCAACCAATCTCACTCACTCCCTCTCAGCTCACCCGCCCTTGATATAACCATATTAAATGGGTTGATAAGTGCATAAAGCAACCAATCTCACTCACTCCCTCTCAGCTCACCCGCCCTTGATATAACCTTATTAAATGGGTTGATAAGTGCGTAAAGCAACCAATCTCACTCACTCCCTCTCAGCTCACCCGCCCTTGATATAACCATATTAAATGGGTTGATAAGTGCGTAAAGCAACCAATCTCACTCACTCCCTCACAGCTCACCCGCCCTTGATATAACCATATTAAATGGGTTGATAAGTGCGTAAAGCAACCAATCTCACTCACTCACTCACTCTCAGCTCTCCCGCCCTTGATATAACCTTATTAAATGGGTTGATAAGTGCGTAAAGCAACCAATCTCACTCACTCACTCTCAGCTCTCCCGCCCTTGATATAACCATATTAAATGTGTTGATAAGTGCGTAAAGCAACCAATCTCACTCACCCACTCACTCTCAGCTCTCCCGCCCTTGATATAACCATATTAAATGTGTTGATAAGGGTGTAAAGTAACCAATCTCACTCACTCACTTCCTCTCAGCTCTCCCGCCCTTAAGGGCTTAATTAATAGAATTCCCTTAAAAACCGGCACATAAGTTTTTTGTGCAGGTGCAAAATCAATTTGTTCCGGTAAAATACACTTAGTTTTAACAGTGTTGATATAACCTTATTAAATGTGTTGATAAGGGTGTAAAGTAACCAATCTCACTCACTCACTCCCTCTCAGCTCTCCCGCCCTTGATATAACCTTATTAAATGGGTTGATACGGGCGTAAAGTAACCTCACTCATTCACACTCGAATGTTGTGACACAATAAGGTTTGTAATAGAACAACTGCTATGTGTTAAGGGAAAATGAGTCACACAAGTCACAAAAACTATACCTTTCAATACGATTTAGTCACAAGATTTCCTTGTACGTATGTTCTCAATTGTGGGTTATGTACTACTCTAAGTTGTGTGAAAACATGTACCAAATTTCGAGACTGTGTATTAAATATATGTATAAATTTCTAAGCCCAGACTGTAGAGTATATTCAGCTACTTGACTAGTAATTGTCCATCCAGAGATACTGCAAGGTTTTGTTTACAAAAGTAAAAATATGAAATATAAAATATAGATTAGTGGATGTTTTAGTGTTTACCATCATACGAATCTCCTCTTTTCAAATGTGATAGTATGGCTGTATATTCGTCTATCCCTCTACTATCCCCTATATATGTACTGTTATATCAATCGACAGCACACACAGTAATTCTATCGTACGGGCGTCAAATGTTTGACGCCCGTCACTTGATAAAAGTATCAAGTTTGGCAATTTTCTATATGGGTCAGATGTTCAGAAAATGTACAATTGGCTGTTCTATACATTCAGTAAACTCTGCTAAATTAAGCCGCAATTTTGTCAATATTAGGTAAATTCGAATATATATGGCATTGCATTGATCCCAACAATCTGTTTAGTTAGGTTTAACTGTCTTTTCAACTTAATGTTTCTCTGAAATGTGGGTTATTTGAAAATATTGAATAGTGAAGTTGAATTGTACATTTTCTGAAAAATTGACCCATATTTCATTAGTGTTCCCTGGAAAGCTATCCATGTAGTTGAGCATACTTCTTGTGAAATGTTCTGATTTACTGGCCGTAATAAATTGTCATAGACAACATTTTGTCATAACAAATTTATTTTGAAATGTTGTCTGTATCTAACTGCTGAGCTGTCGTTTCGTTCATCTGGAAATTGTCACGTCTTAATACGTCACTCACGTCATTGACGTCATACCTAGTTGATTCCTAGTCGCGTCCAGGGGTAGGTTTGGTGCAGATTCATGCAATCATACGTCAATATAATGAGCCATATGTGAGGTGTTTCAGGAAAGTCGCAAAATTAATATTTTTCAAAGTGTCTGTTTTATAAGATCTCTTTATCTAAATGTTCTGATTTTTGGAGGGTTTATTGCTCATAGGTATATCAATCGATGTATAAAATTTCAGGACAATCTATATAATATGTTCTTTCGTTTTAAAGGTCCTCATATGCACTACATTTAGTTACTTTACTGTTTATTGACCCAAAGAAATATTGGAAACTTTTTTTTTTTTTTCAAAAATTAAAATATCAGCCATATGGTATGCACCATATCAAAACTGACATTTACATAGGTATATACACAGGAATATAACATATCGGTCGGATATAAGGGTCAGATTTTCGGAAAATGTACAATTCAACTGACTCATCACAAGTATATAGATATCTATAGAGAGAATTTTTATTCAGACTAATTTAAGAACAGAATCGGGCTCGAGCCTCTTAGAATAAATTAATGATACAGAATAAGATACATACTTCTTTAGAATAACAATCCGTTTGGCTACATTACATTTATTTATTAGTATGATATTTGTAATCTTAGTTCATCCTACTGCTCAGGTTATACAAGGGATATCTTCAACTTTACAATAATGGATTTTCCGTTAAGTCTACATTTCTCTCGTTACATTACATTCGGTGCAAGTTCATATCATACTTGGAATTTGATTGTTTACAGCAGTCGAATAATCAATTAACAGCGATAATACTGAATTATATTTATAGTACTACAATGTAACATAATGGATAATTTAAGACTTTTTAAGAAAAGTCAACCCCGTTAATGCTGTCTACAGTGGTACATAGTAGAATAGGTTAATAGTTATATAAAATTCATTAAATGTTTACTAAAAAGACAAAGGTAGAGTCAGCACCAGCAAGATGTAGGTTTAAGTAAGCCACAGTGGCGTATACACTAGATTTATAGCACAGTTCAGGGCTGGGCTGCTGTGGCCACATATTTCGCCTATCTCAATGGTATCTCTATTAGCCCCACTGCCGCCTTACCAATATTACCTCTCATAAATTCTCCATAGTACTAGACTCTCCTTCTTCCTTGAGGTATAGCCCCTAGCCACATATAAATGATTTTGGTCAATTGGTCGTATTTACCACTAGGCAATTAGGTGTGTAACAGTTGGCACCTAATTGTCGAAATATTGCAATCAATGTACTCTCTGTTGTATTTCATTGAGAAATTATGATTTCCTGATGAATCAAAATAGTTTAAATATAAGGGATGCATGGAAATGACTTTACTTAACAGCTGGTATAAGGGTGAAAACGCCAGAAAATGTACAATTCGCCTTCACAAATATTCTCAAATAACCCAAATTTAAGACAGAACTCTTGTTAAAGATACAGTTCAACATTACTAAACAGATTGTTTGAATCAAGGCAATACCAAATATAGTCGGATATACTAAGTGTTGACGATTTCATAGTCTAATTTAGCAGAATTGACTAAATGTGTTGATCTGCCAACTGTCCATTTTCTGAAAATCTGACCCATATGCTGGTAGTAAATATATGCGGTTGCATTCTCCACAAGTGCTTTATACAACAGGTATGGTCTGTGTTTTATTATATACTTGTTCAGTTATCACTATCCTGTTCTGCCTTCAGGTTGTTATAATTGCACATGCCTTCAAATGCATGTAAACATATAAGGATCCTTAGCCAAATGGGGCAGAATGAAGGAAGTATGAGCCAGCTACAAAAAAGGCTAAATTTCAAATGTAATTTGCATATTAACCACCATGGTTATATGGTCTAGTGGAACTCTGTCTTAACCAAAGTGTATGTGATGTGTTATAGGAAAATGAGTCACATATAGCAACATATGCACATACATTTTGCAAAGTTATCTTTCAAATGTGTTTTTCACAGAAACCCTTTGTCGGAATATTTTCATTTTCTATATGTTTATCGCTGGTATTATCATGAATACATGTACTAAATTTCACTATCTTCTTTTGGATACATTGTAATGTTACACTAGAGCAGCACTTCAAGACATTCATGTTGACATTCATATTACAGGTTTTCAGTGTGACGGATTTAGTATGAGTGAGTGAGTGAGATTGGTTGCTTTACGCCCTTATCAACACAATTAATTTGTTCTATCAAGGGTGGGAGAGCTGAGAGTGAGCCAGTTTATGATCATACCCAGGAAATAGAGATAGAGAAGAAGGGAGAGAGACAAGAGGAAAGAGACAGAAAGAATGATATTGGGCTTTATTTTACATGCATTGCTCTGCAAACAACGTATCTAGAGTGAGTTACCCATTGTGCGTATTTCACTAGTGATTTACGTGGGGTTGTCATGACAACCAATCCGTTTTTCCACCAAGTGTACCACTGCAATTCAAATTCATGATTATTTTCTATTTTCATGATTGAAAGCATATATATACCGGTGATAAATTTGTTAACTAACTAGTTGGTTTCAGTTGCTTAAAATATTGCACGAATTACTACACAATTCGTGCAATATTCTAAGCAACTGAAACCAACTTAGTTAACCTGTATTAAAGCTACACTCTCAGTTATCGTCAGTATAAAATTTAAGTATTTTCTACTTTTTGTTCCATTTTTTTCCAACCGATCTAAATGTCATTTGACCAAATGTTCTCAGGTAGTTGATGTTTCTGGGTTCTTAAAACGTCCTTATGTGTATTTGGAGGACCTGGCCAAATCCTTTCTTATGATGACTTCACTTATTATCGCTCACCGATAGCCTTTTTCTCTTGTCAGATTCACTTTGAATTATTTAAACATATAATAATTTGAAGAGTATTGACAAATTCATTCTTTAATTCATAACATGAGTAAATTTGGTAAGGTCTGTTTTGTCGTAATTTCTTTATTTTTGTTTATTTAGTGAGTTTATATAGCAAGTCAAACAATACAGTAAAACATAATTGTGACGTATAGGCTCACGGGTTTAATTCAGATACAAATTGCCATGGTTATTCTGCCCACTGCTGTGTCTAGCTATTTACTAAAGCTAGTCCTATTATATTTAATACTTATGCTTATGCAAATGAGTATAAGACTACCCATAAATGTGGTATATATACACATTTGTGAAGCCAGGATGTGGAAGTAATAGCCGAGAAGGCATCTTTAAATAAAATACAAATAATAACAACGAACATCTGAGAATGTACCTGTCAAGCAGTAAGGGTATGAAGGGGGAGGAGGAGGTATTATTGGATCTGTCAGATATAAATCTCCGCTTATCGCGTTTAGTATGAGGAGAAATTGGTCCTGGTCTACCACAGATGTGCATGACAGCCAGATATGGGGGCCTTATGTTGGCCCTGCAAGGGGAAGGGTCGTAAAGTGGGATGTGGTGAAGGTGCAGCATATGGGAGGGCTATAACGAGGTGGTGTTGCTTGGAAACGTCTCCAAAATGGGCAACTAACACTGGGATATGGTGTTTCTCAATTGATTTGTATTTACGTATACATATAGAAGAACTTACTACTCAATTTTGCTGGACTATTGATCTATATTAACACTCATGTAAGTATTAATATCGGCGATGCACTATTTGATCCGTAAAGGAAAATAAGTCAGAAGTCGCCAAATTGATATTTTCTAAAGTTATTTATTCACTAGATGTATTTGAGTGAATGTTTTCATTTTTAGGTTACCTCACGCTTGTCGTAGCATGAATACAGGCACCAAATTGGCAGTGACAGAGTATTAACTTCTCAATGCATTTCTAAGGACATCGTATAGAGTATATTTAGCTACTTTATTGGTGAATATCCACCAAGAAATATCGCAAACTTTTCGTCAGTGCTAAAAATATTCCACTTAAAATATAGAAATACTTATTAAATGTCCTGTTGTTTGCTATCATTGGAGTCGGCTTGATCTCATCTTTTCAAACATGATGATATCTCAAAATCTATTTTTTCAAGATTTGAAGAAGCGCCGATATTTCAGTTTTTTGAAGAAAATCTTTGAAATATTTGTGGGTGGAACATTACTAGTAAAGTAGCTAAATATATACTCTATAAGATGACCTCAGTAACGCAATGATAACTAGTAAAGTACCTAAATATATACTCTATAAGATGACCTCAGTAACGCAATGATATATTTAATACACTTTCCTGAAATGCGGTACATATTCATACGCATATATTTAATGACTCGAGCTTAATAGCGAAAATAAGATGAAAATAAGATGAAAAAATTAATATGAAAAATCGCTAGACAGGGACCTACACACATCATCTTCATTATTTGTTTTATTTTCCTTAATATTTCTTTAATATTTTTCTAATTGTTAACACACTTAAATTTAGATATAATCTGGCTGAATACGAAATAGAATCTTCTCCACTTATGAAGAATTGTTCAACTAAGTCAGGGCATGACGAAAATCACAATTATAATTATATTTTTGTGAGATTGTAACTGTCTTTTAACCTGAATACAATTTTGTCCGAAAATATCAATATGGCGATTTGTGTCTAATTTTCCTGTGACACATCGCATTTGTCAAGTTGCCCGACAACATCAAGACATCACTCACTGATGAACATGTCAAAACACTTTAAAACACAACAAAACGCATTAATAACAAGGCTTTGAAATTAAATTGTCAGACGGCACAATTGCCATTAGTCCCGGGTCGTGTTTTCATGCAGTTAATCACGACCACCCAATTCGCTTTCACAAACGCCAGTGTCCAAGTTGAATGGCATTCCAATTCTGCTCAGATCGATCCGCCAAATATCCACTGGAAATTTCATTATTTTTCCAATTGATTTCATTTATTGTTTTTGAGTAAAATGCATGCAGTTCATCCCATGGATCGCTGGTTCTGATTAAATTTGATCCTTCACACAGCGCTGACATGCAAACCTCATTTTCCAATCACGATAATCTTTGTATTATGACTTTCAGATGAATAGGGGAGTTTATGGGCTTGATTTGTGGAAAGAAATGTGCGATTTGTTTTCATATCTGGAACAAACCCATATTTAGGGCAGAAATGAGGTTGAAAATGAGTTTAATTCTACCGGACAAATACTTTGAAACAACCCAATATCAAATACAATATAACATTAATATTGTTCTTTAAGCTAATTCGCTTAGAGTACAATATTAATGTTGTATTACAAGCTTATGTTTGTCACGATTTGAACAATTAAACAATTATTGCCTGAAACAACCCTCTGAAACAACCATAAATTAAGAGAAACGTAGGGTCAAAATGACTCCAATACCACTGCAAACCTTGTATACTCTGATGTGCCTAGGTTTCATTATTAATTCTGTTCTACCTAATTTCGCAAAATGGGCTAGATATACAGTCGACCTGTGCTATAAGATGACATATTGGTGTATAATAGGGGACTTGTATAGCCGCCATTTTGAATCTTTATTCGCATGGAAGCATGAACTATGGGATATGGTACACATGTTACCTAACACAACCCCCCATCTTTCCCATCATGCATTTGATTTTCATAGATCATTTATACAAACTATGATATTGGTGAAAACATTCTTGCAATTTTCAATAAAAATGTTGCCAAATATTTGTATGTCAGATTTTAACAAAATCCATCCCAGTATGCACTGCAGTAGACATGCGCAGTCAGACATGCAAATCCCCAATTGTGTTACATAACGTGAGACAATAAAGGACAAATAATTCAAACTTCATATACTGAATAGAATATTGAATGATGATAATACGTTGTTAATAAAAAAAGATTTGCCAAAATCATGATATTTCTTGTAATACATGTTTAACGTTCTACATAACCTAGACAAGATTAATATATAACAATAGTTTAATTGGTAAAATGTCGACACATGTGTGATACAACAATTCCTTCCAGTCAATATTAAGATGAGATGTAGATTAACGATCGATATCTAGGGTATTAGATGCCTTCTATATCCATACATGAAGTAATAGACAATCTGGTATAGAGTTACCTGTTCTATCTTCATCTCATCCCACTTATAATGGGTCATATCTTCAATATCTGTACAATCGACAGCAAGCAGCAAATTTGATATTCAATAAGTTTTATTCACAAGATCTATTTGTGAGGATGTTCTCATTTTTGGGGTATCTAGAGCGTTAAGCCCGACGGGCAAATGAACGCGATTCTACGCGATTTTTAATGCGCAATCATCTCGCCATACTTCTGTGATGAGAGTGGACGCTTTTCACGCAATAATTATTGCGCAATGATCGCGAGATGGTCACGCTAAGGGTATAACGCAATATAAGTGCAAAAATGAGCAATTCTTATGGCATTTTGAGTGGGATATTTATATACTACAGATTCCTTATATTAATAGTATTATACTATAGGTTATTGTTAATATTAATAGAGGTTGGAGGGGGGATAGTAATCACGACTTCATCCGTGAAAGATTGTGAAGAGAGTTTAGGGCAGTGCATGTTGCCCTCTCTTTATATTGATCATTATATTTTCATCAATTCTACCATCTTCTTTGTGGGCCTGAAGTATAGCAGCCTCCCATTTGATGTGTTTCAGTTGTTAGATGGCTATGCCTTTCCCAAGCCACTAGGCACAATTTATATGTACAATCATTAGGGTGTTTTGATCACAGCATTTTTCAATATCAAACAGGTTTATAACACACATAAACTATAGAAGTATATCACTTATAACATTCCTGTGTACATATGTGGAATATCTATAATGGTATAAATGCCATACAAGTATAATTGCGGCACTTTTTTGTAAAAGAAATTGTAAATGCACCCCAGTTCTCATTTGCGCCACCTGGTGAAAACAGTATACACTGTAAAACCCCCCAACGGGGTGAGTGTCAGTGACAGTCGATATCAACTGTCAATGGAAGGTACATCCTATGGTCAAGACCCACCTGATGGACAATGACTGTCTATATGGTCAGCGACCGGTGCAACAACGGTCTAGAGCACTATAGCCTTAGATTATCCTATGACCCCCAGAGTCACTGCTTTAGCTCCCTTGAAATGCTGCGCGACTTTTTAGTGCATATAGGGGTGGGGAGAAGTGATAGCTTTATGTTAATTTCAAGCCAGGGTGCTAATTTTCTCGCCTCTCTATTTAAAGCATGCAGGTGCATGTGCGAATAAAGTATCAAGCTTTGGTGGTTGGGGGAACATTTAATATTAGAGCAAAATATTATAATTCTCATAATTGCCTCATTGCAGTAGGAAGTTATAATTTATCACTGTATCAATTTCTTTTTCCCTCAACTGATTTAGTATGCAATATAAAACTCATGCGACTTCACCTGATGTACATTATACTATTATGCTCTATTGATTAAATGGCATTCATTTTTTAAACATTTTCTGTATATGGACAGTTCATCATTTTTCAATCGCCGATATAAGGGTCAGATTTTCACAAAATGTACAATTTGCTTTCACTAATTGTCTCAAATAACCCATATAAAAGGCAGAAATTAGCTTCAAAATACAGTTTAACATAGCCGAACAGATAGTATAAATCAATGTGACACTGAATATACATATTCATCCTTTTTCAGCCTAATTTCGCAAAATTTACTAAGTGTGTAGAGCTGCCAATTGTACATTTTCTGAAAATCTGACCCATAACGAAGTAGTGAGTTTATCTATGGGCACCGCCATATTGTGCACGAAAACGCTACGCAGTGGACACGGGGGAAAAAATTAGACTTTTAAGCAATGGTTATGCATAGCTAAGGTGTCGGCGGACTTATCCTTATCATGCTCTTATTGTTTTATACTACTGCGACCTATAGTTTCCATCCTTCTGAGAGGTTCGACAAGTATATGAGAGCCTACCCTGACGATTTGGTATGTAAAAATCGCAGAGGGCAACCCTTTAGCTGTAACACCCTCCAGTCAAAGTAACACTCAACCCAGTAGTACCACGGAGGGTTGTGCGACTGGTAGGTGTGAGGCAATATGATGTGTGAATGCACCACATAGATATAGGCCTAGAAATATCTAAATGGTAGGCCTATATATGTATTTGCAAGCAAGATAATTTAGTGATTAGTATTGACTTTTCTCTCTCCACCCCCTTCCTTTCATGTACATTATCTCTCCCTCCTTTCATCCTCCCTCTACCCTCCGTCCTTCTGCCTCTCCATCTCCCCAGAAAAATACATACTTAGCTATACTTGCCAATGTAAAGGCAGCATCCTGTAGCTTCCTGTATTTTTCGTGTAACTGCATGGTATATGATATACAGTACAAACATTGATAAGAATTATTCCCCTCTGATTTGGGTAGCCCATTTGATATATAAATGTAAAACAACCATTTGATTGAACGCAAACATGTGGAAGTCCCATACCAAACATACTCCAATAGCGATTCTTAGGGTGACTAAAACCAATGGAGTTTCCCTACATTGTTCAATATATAATTATGATAAAAACATATTAGCAAGTTGGATTAAACTGAACAGAGAGGCGCTTTCAAGCCAGTATAATAGGTCTAATATGTAGCAAGGCAAGCCGCTCGACATAGCCTGACAATTCAATTGCTTATTTCCCTAAATTGATCAGTATATATTTTATATAAAACGCATATTTAGCAAGTGGGATGGTAAGTTTATGTATCTGAAAGCTGTATCATAACAGGTGTGAAATATTCACAGCTATCCGACTACTGAGACGACGGTACGTGATAGAGCGCTTTTTGCTATTACGTAATGGGTCAACTCAGGTCACGTTAGCATGTTTGCAGTGGTGCGTCTGCGTGCGTTTCAAACTAGCTATAGGATCGCTGACCTAGATTGTAAAGCCAAGCCAAAAGGTAAGTTATTCCCGTTCATTATTACTCCTTGAGGCAGGATCTATTCCTAGTCATTGTTCTTGTTCCCAGCATGTGATAAGTATGTCCCGTTTAGAATACAGTACTTTCTTAGGTGATAGGCCTAGCTGAAGTCTAGGCTTATATTTAAAGAAAAGTACCTGTACTGTAACCGTTTGTTTTGAATGGCAGCCACAGGGGGCCCACAACCCAAAGCGTCCTGCCCTATAGTCAAAGCGTCCTACCCTATAGTCAAAGCGTTCTAAGTGATGTAGTTGATATGGTATAACTATTATTTCATATAGATATATATAGGCGAGAGATGACATCAAATTAATATCAAATGAAAGAAATGAACCCGCTACAACAGCTCACCCTTACAAGGGTCCCGCCCACCCTTACCCTCACCCTTACCCCTGCCGCCTCCCTTCAAGGGGAGGCGGCAGGGGTTACAGGGGTTATACTGACCATAGCGGTAAGCTGTAAGGCTAACCTGTTGTTGATGTAAATGATTAAGATCATATTGTATTGATTGTAGCTATCATTATTGTATAAAGACTATAGTGCTTTAATGTAGATATATTAGTTGTGTATGTCAGGGCAGAACGAACACCACATCTTGTTAATTGTGATAATGCATTAAACAACATTTCTGAAATAAATAAAATATTGTTATAAAATAAAAAGAATACTAATATACTAGAATACTAATATTCCTTTGATATGTTCCGTCCCCTCCTCTCCACTACCTTGTATTCCACTAACCCTTGAGGGGCTGCCGTCGCCCCTCAAGGGGAGGCGGTGGCGAACGGGAGACGTTGCAGGGGTATGTAAGGGGGAGGGGAGGGACTGGGTGACAGTAAATTTTTGCGCAGAATTATTGTGTTAGAGGAGGGGGTATATTTCGCGCACACCTTTACTCTCACCTACCTGAGGAATAATTTATGGTTTCACCATGATTTTAGGGTTACCATTTAATAAAGAAAACAACACTTCTATATTTTCAGAATACTGCCATGTGTTTTTAGGCTGAGGATGCGTTCCATGGACTCCAGTGTGGCCTTGCAGGGCATGAAGGAAGCTACAGATTTCTGTTATGTGCAAACGGAGGCCATACAGCCAGTGTTGACCCCAATACAAGCAGATCGAAAGGCTTAAGGATGAAGCAAAAGGTAATACCATTTTCTATAAATGGGTGTTAAAAAATTATAACTAGAAAATTTATATGAACTCATTTAAGTGTCATTACATGCAAGTGACTGATTTCCCTCCTCTCTTCTAATATTTGTCTTGTGTTGTTAAGTTATATTATTCATTTGCAGACATTTTCAGACACCCTGTTTTGGCTGTCGACTTATTGCTTCTATGATTTGTCACCATTAAAGTTTGCTTCCTTTTTTCCTCATTTACAGTAACAGGGGATGTGTTGAAGAGGAGAAGGTGCCGAAAAGGTGAAGTGTAAAATAAATATGAAATACACTAAAAACGTATGTAATATCCCTTTACTTAGTCTCTTAAGAAGTCATTAAAACTCATGTAAATCAGTCATTAAATTCAGTGTGTTCTGGGCCACGGGAACCATGATGTAATAATTATGTCTATCAAATATTTTTTAATATATTTGAATGCTAAAGAAATATAAAGAAAAGAAATATTTTTTCATTTGATAATGTGAACAGTATGTTCAGCAACTGGTCATTCCCGCTTTGGATATATACATGTATTTGCATGGTGTGTCAGAGAAAATACTATTTATTAAGTTCACTCATTATTTCAGGGTCTTCAGCACTTCACCACAATACGATTCATGATCAGGTTCTAACCAAATCATTGGCCAGTGAACCTTGTAGGTAGGACCTGGACACTCCACTTCACCTACATAACTGGTAGCGACAACAGCAACAATTCATCATGTCATGAAAACCACCTTTTCCTGTCATTAATGGTATTTTAATAATGTCGTGAAATAATTATTATGGAAATAATTAACAAAGATATTTGTCACATGATTATGTCATATTATATACTGCTTATGGACAAATAAGGTAACAAGTGAAGCAATAACAGAGAGATGTTGCTGTTTTGATATATTCATGATTTCTAGGTGGCAGTATCATAATTAATTATTCATTTAACAAGATGAACTATTTGTTTTCATTTTACTGATATCTTGATGTAAATGATTAATTACAACTTACACTGAGAATAATGTATCTATTGTATAATGTCCTTATAAGCTGAATAAAATCTTTTAATACAATAACCATTATATTATATGAATTGTATTACTTCTCATTGTGTGGTAATTAAAGCTAACCCGGAAAAAGCTGTATATTGACTATGTTGTAGGAAATAAGTATAAATATGGGCCCCAATTATGAGTGAAAGTATGCACAATATCAATGAATATCAATAACAAATGAACAATGGACCATTTAACTACAACATCTTTAAACCCCCAACCCCTACCTACAGCTAAAACCAATGCCCCAGCTCATCCACCCACCCACCCACCTACCCCAGGTATATTCATATATATTTAGTTCCAAAAATATCCGCCGGCCAGGTGGCGGCGCTGTAGTCGCTGACCATTGGACGGACAGCCGACCGTTGGTCACTACTGACCAGCGGTCAGTGACTGGCACCTCTGCTGCCAGTCAATGACACTTGTTTCGAATGGGAAATGACCGTTGGTTAGGAATACAGTGTATCCACCTGGTGAAAACAAGTCGCATAATGGTAAGGGCTATTGGCTAAGGGTAATGGGCTATTCCCATTATTTCGAACATATATAATAGCATCGTTTTCTATGTATAGATTAGGCTCTGAGACCAAAAAAAAAGAATTATCCCGCCCTACAGTAGGTTACTGACCAATAATGATTCAAATTTAAAATTTTCCAAAGACTTGTTACTCATTTTCCTGTAACACATGCCATATATAGCACTTCTCATCAAACGTTGACAATGTTTCATTTCTCTATTAGTTCTCAATTGATTTGTCTTTTATGTCTGAACAAAGATGGGTTATTGCATTTTGTGTAGTATGAGCATCATCCTGTGAACGCATTTCAACAGCTTATAAATAAGGAACAAATTGAATTTGAGTATAGATAATTTAGCAAAATATATGAGGGACATGTGTTTCGAATATGATATAAGCTACTGTTCTTTGGTTGGAAAAAATATATTAAAGCCTTATTAACTCTGAGGCCGTCATCCTGCGTCACGCGTCATTCCGCGTCACGCTGCGTACATTTGTGTGTACTTTTTACGCACACTGAGGCCACAAATAAGGGAGAAATGTATAAAAAAAAGTATACATTTCCTGAAAGAGGAATTTGTTGTCTTCATGATGACACAAAAATTAAAGGAATCGCATGTTTTCTATTCACACAGTGAACGACGGAATAAAGGACTTTATTATTTTAGCCAATTGTACATCCAAAAAAACAAACCCATACATATTGTATAGGGTCGATTCCAGAAATTAATATATAGACATATATTAGTTTTAATGGATTCAGAAAGAAATATTCCTTTCATTTAATATCATATGTAAAAACAGGGTGGAAATTATAAAAGGAGGAATTAAATCACTAAGTAAATCAAGTATTTTCTTTAGTAATATGGAGCTGGGTTTACATCATTTAGCTTTGTGTGTAGGGGTTTCTTTGACTTGGTATCAGAGAATGAGTATGGGTGTCAGAGAATGTAGTGTCAGATGTGCGACAGTAAGTGTGAATGCTAGCTGAGTGAGCAGTGTCAGGTATGTATTATGATGAGTATTTTGACGCGATTTTGAATGCGCATTATATGCGCAATTGAGATCACACTCATATTATTGACTTTTGAAGAAAACATGTATTCACAGATACAATTGGTTGAGTAACATATGTTTAATACAAACATAAATGAATATGAATGAGAACTTGATCCAACTCAAGTGTGAGACCACCAACAACATTGGAGGAAATAGACGCAATGGATTTCACATAATGGTTGCTAATGGCATGTCCGTTTCACTGTGATTCATAGCCATAGGTATCACATTGCACTAGTTTACGGTCAATCACAAAATAATTGCATTGCTATCACACTCAATTGCACTCAGTGCCCGTCGGGAGTTGTATTAATACATGTACAAAATCTCAGAAATATATCCTTGCGTTTCGTTGGCCATCCTATATTAAGCTACTTTGTTTATAATTCTTCACCCCGGAAATCTTTCTTTTCATGAAACCAAAGCAAACATAAAATACAGATTTTCCATTTACTAAAATGTTAAGTTCATCGGAATCCACTTAATCTCATTTTTCTTCGAATATGATGGTACCCCATTAATCTATTTTTCGACTTATTTGTAAATATGGCTAAATTAGACAGGAATTGATTGAAAAGATATGCAAATCAGATACAATTTGCTATAGAACCTACGTTTCGTTATCTTGAAGTTCATTTGCATCTAATATTTACCTGAGATTTGAGGGGATTATTCAGACGAACTGTACACTCTCTAGCGACTTCATCCATTTGATTATATATGCAATGCCTATAGAGATAATCTTTGTCATATTTTACAATTGCACTCATATCATATAACATAGGATAAAGCTCTCTAATCTCTCTAAGGTTACCTATAGACCTGTTCAATTCATCTCTTCTTAAGTCTGGTTCTCTAACAGGGGATGCTATAGAAGATTTATTATCTACATCATCAGGGAAGCATTACAAAAAGAATTTAATATTGTCTTTGTCTTGCAGTGATACAATCAGTATTTATGGATCAACAGAGGAGTCAGGAAATGTATAATTTACCTACAGCAGTCCTCTCAAATAATTTTTTTTTAATTTTAAGAAATATTTCATTCAGGACATTGAACATTTTCATACGTGGGTATATATATTCAATTCAATTCAATTCAAGACATTTTTTATTTGCAATTAGCGTCGGTTACAAAAAGGAGGTCCCAGTTTTGAAACCTTGGTTCCAAGTCTTCCTGTGGGTTCCTGGATATAATATATCTCAAATCAAACAAAGAAATGAGGTGCAATATATAGCTTAACATAATCAAGCAGATACTTTCAATAATGTCAATACCAAATATACCAGGATATATCTAGTATTTATCACTTTTCAGCCTGAATCACTAATATAATAAATGTGTAGGGCTGGTGATTGTACATTTTCTGACGATCTGATCGAGAGGCAAATTTGCCCTGCTCTGCAATATATAATGTATAGCGACTGATTTGAAGGACTTTGTTAGATCTTTATTTCTAAAGGATATCTTTTGTATTGGGCACACATGTATACATCTAAGAGATGCTATATAAGTGCATTAAAGGTCCTGCATAAAATGATGTGCATGTCTTGTCATAAGGTCCTTAATGGATCTATGATCTATTACACAACCTTTCCCCATCCCTACTTTAGAAAAAAAGCTCATGAATTGGGTATTGCTTTATAGCTAATGTAATAAATGCCAAAGCCGTATCAAATAAAGAATGTACAATATAGTATATATATATATAGAAGCCCACATATGTTACCTTTAAGCAATTCAATTACATTCAAATATTCCCAATATATGGGCCAGGGTCTGTTGCACAACGCCTGTTTGTTTCCTACGTATGTCATATGTTTTGGGTTTTTTTTGTTTTTTTAGATACAATTGTGATATTTTCAGTTTACACCCCATCTTTACAAAATTGTAAAACATCATATGATATTAATCATATGATTTTGACTGATTATCCTCCGAAATAACAGTAACTCTTTTCGCAAACATAATCCCATCTATCATGATAGCATTTCAAAATCCATACACTTGTGTCTTAGGACTCATTTTCCTGTGACACATCGCATCGAATAATAACAAATATATATGTGATCCGTTTTAGGAAAATAGGTCATAAGTCGCAACATATGGATTTTGACATATCACCATATTTGTAATAAGAGATCACAAAATAGTTTGCAATATTCCTGGGGAGGGGGGGGGGGAGCAATAACCAGTAAAGTAACGTAAATATATGCCATAGGAAGACCTTAAAATGAAACGAGATATATAACCTACATTGGCCTGAAATTTGACACATCGATCGATATAACTATTAGTGATAAACTCCAAAAAAAATCAGAATCAAATCAATAAAGCGATCTTGTAAAATTAACACTAAAGACAAGTGTTTAATTAAATTAAATTAAACAAGCCCTATTACCTTTATATCAGTCACTGTGTTTTTGTATATGACCGCATTTACCCATTGGATAAACACATTTATGATGTGTTTCAGGAAAATGAGTCATAAGTCGCAAAATTGATATTTTTCAAAGTATTTTTTTCACAAGATCACATTATTGGAATGTTCTGATGTTTGGGGAGTTTGTCACTTATAGTTATGTCAATCGATGTATCAAATTTCAAGACAATCTATGTAATATATCCTTTCGTTTTAAAGGTCCTCATATGGACTACATTTAGTTACTTTACTGTTTAGTGACCCCAGATATATTGGAAACTTTATTTTTTTCAAAAACGAAAACATCAAAGTTAAAATCTAGAAATACTTATTAGATTATTAGACTGTTTACTATCATTGGAATCGGCTTGATCTCATCTTTTCAAATATAATGGTATCTCAAAATCTATTTTTAGCAACTTATGACTCATTTTCGTGAAACACATCACATTTGTACAAATACAGTTGCAACGCCTCAACTAGAAACAGCCTCCTGAAATATGGCAAAGTATAATTTGAAAAAGAGTGAAGTTTGTGAGAAAACTCAGGTGTGGGAAGAGGATATTAAGTTTTTACACCCACTATTAAATCTTACCGTGGTAGTTTTACTGCAGACCAACATGCAGGCCTGCATCATAGGAGAACATTCCCTCCGGCAAGATCCCTGATCACAAAGTCTGGACTGATCACTTTTCTTGGACTGGATTTGTTTCGGAATTTCGTCCGTTAAATGTCTCCGATAATACACATTTAAGACAAAAATGAGGTTCAAAATTCAGTTCAAGACATTCAAACAGATAGTTTAGACGAAGCAATACTATATATATCCAGATATACCTAGTATTGGCTATTTCCCAGCCTAATTTAGCAGGATTTACTAAATGTGTAGATCTGGCGATTGTACTTTTTTTGAAGATCTGACCCATATCAATATTTGTATTCAGCAAAACATATCAACAGCTACACGCCCACTTGTTGTTTAAGTGTTTTCCGTTGTGTCCTGCTATTAATTATTCGAACTCTTTTTTATTCTATTCATTGTCTTTTTTTTAGTAACTGTTCGCTTAACGGTTGATGTTATCATAAGCTATAGTGAACCCGGTACTGTAGTATTTAGACGGGAAGTCCTATACAGAACTAGCTTTCGGTACTCATTGAAATTATATTTCAACGTTAAAAGTACTTAATATTACGTAACACAATAGAGGATTTGCATGTCTCACTGCGCATGTCTACTGCAGTGTATGCTGGGATGGATATTTGAAATCTGTAATTCACATATTTGGCAACATTTCTATCGAAAATTGCAGGACAGTTTGTATCCATATCAGAGCTTGTAAAAATGATCTATGAAAACCAAATGCATGATGGAAAATATGGAGACTTGTTTCCATGGAAACGTGTATAACACATGGGTATCGACATTAGAGCATTGATAAATATCACATGCTGAACGCGGGATGTTTTCTATAGATTTTACACTGTACCATTAGTCCCATAATTCCATGCAAATCAAGATTCAAAATGGCGGCTATGCAAATCCTAGTAGTAAACACTAGGACACCTAATAAGGATTTTTATATTTTAAGTTTGATATTTTGATTTTTGTAAAAGATAAATTGCTTCTGAATGGGTCATTACCAGTAAAGTAACTAAATATACTCCATATGAACGCCTTCAAAACGCAAGGATATATTTAATACAATGTCCTGCAATTTGGTACCTGGATGTATTTATATGACTATAAGTGCTAAACCTTCTAAAAATCAGAACATTTCAATGAAGGGGTTTTGTGATAAAAACGCTTTAAAAACATCAAATTTGCCACTTGTGACTTTTCCTGGAACACATCACATATGGAGAGTGAGATAGTAGTGAGGTGTACAAAGGCAAGGTATTGGTGTACAAATGGGCGGAAAGTTGTAAATAATCGAGACAAATCCAGCAGACAAACAGGAAGGCATTAGTAATTCTTAGCCACCGGCCGTCCACCGCTTGTATGAACAGATAGTTGGGGCAAGACCCAGGAAATTGTACAATTTGCCTTCACCAACCCTCTCAAATATTCCCAATAGGGGACTTGCCATTTTGAATCTTGTTTCCCATATGTAATCATGGAACTAATATTATTTCACCTTTGATATGCTCAGTCCATAGAAATAACATAGGCTGTGTATATTGTTTAGCTGGTCAGTAACTGATGCCACATTGCACGCGGGCAATACACGGCCGACCTAGTTTTTTGTACACTGTGCGCATGCGTACTTTCTGACCTTCGCCAGTTCCGGTCCTTTATCGGAGAGATGTTTTCGAAGCGAATCGAGCTAAAGAACAAATTATTTAACGATTTATTTCTCAAAATCGCTGTAGATCATGTTAATTTAACATTAGTTTAGTGTGCGAGTGAAATAAACACAGAACAACCCTTGGATTCTCGGCGTCGTGAATATTCACCCATGACGGTCGCGGGACTACCGTCCCTTGACCGTCATCGGTGAATATTCACTCCCGCCTCGAATCCCGGGTAGTTCTGTATATGTTCAATGTAAAATCTAAAGAAAATATGTCATGTTCAGCATGGACAACTTATCTGCGCTTCATTATATATATCCATGTGTTCTACATCTTTCTATGAAACTAGCCCCCATCGTTCCCATCATGCATTTGGCTTTCATAGATCTTTTACATAATTGCTAAAAACATCCTAGCAATTTTCGATCAAAATGTTGTTATTAGTATGTCAGATTTCAAAAGAGTCCATCCCAGGATGCACTATGATGGACAGGCACAATGCCATATGCAAGTCCTCTATATTGAAAACAGAAATTAGGTGTAAAAATCAGTTCAAAATAAACAGCAGATTGTTACATCAAGACAATCTCAAATATACTTAAATATTGATCCTTTTGTCAGTTGAATTTAGTAAAAATTACTAGATTTGTAGATTTGCTGCTTGTCCATTGTCTGAGGATCTGTCCCAGTTGCCCCTGTTTACAATGGTTGCTCAGACACAGGGGTATAATTGTTTCATTAAATTCAGCCAGCAACCCATGCCTAGTACGCCCTCGAGTGGAAGTTTGCGGAAATGAAAGTCTCGTTAGGGCGAGAAGGAGCGAGAAGGAGAGGGCCCGGAGGTGAGAGGCATGTGGCAACGGAAGTCCGGACACGGCGTGCGTGCGCACCATTAGACAATCTATGTCTGTGAGAGCTTGATAAGGATGTGTTCTTGTATGGCTGGAGGGGGAGGGGGAGGGGAAGGGGGAGGGGGAGGGGAAGGGGGAGGGGGAGGGGAAGGGGAGGGGGGAGGGGGAGGGGAGGGTGAGGGGGAGGGGGAGGAAGACGGGGAGGTGGGAGGGGCAGGGGCAGGGGTAGGGGCAGGAAGCTGGGGAGGAGGGAGGGGAGGGGGAGGGGGAGGGCTGGGGGAGGGATTGACCACAAACACTCTCCTTATGGGAGGGTAAAGGTATGGCAGTTGATCTAGCCCTGAACCTGATGGGTTAGGAGCATGTGACATTGGTGGGAGAGCTGGGTAGGGACCATCCCCATCTCCTTCACCCTCAAAACAGGAACAATTTATGATAAGGGAATCAATTCATTGGAAATATACTGCATGCAGTAAATGGTCCTTCGTATGACCATACAGTGCCTTTCTGTCTCTTTGTCTCTGTCTGTCTGTCTCTCTCTCCCTTCTTCTCTATCTCTTTTTCCTGGGTATAATCATAAACTGCCTCCCTCTCAGCTCTCCCGCCCTTGATATAACCATATTAGATATGTTGATAAGGGCGTAAAGCAACCAATCTCACTCACTCACTGCCAAGCAGTAAAACAGATGGGGGAGTATGTGGTATACAGCTATTGCTATGTTTTTAATATCAGATGCAATGTGTTAAAGGACAACACTTGTATAGACTACATCGCGTCACTTTCGTCACACATAAATCACTCATTGCTTCAGGGCCTTTGAATGTGATGTGCTACAGACATTTCAGTCACAGGTCACACACAGTTTTTATTTAGGTTAGTAAATACAGAAGAGAATATAGAAAATCTGTATTTTTTTAATAATATTAACTGAGAAACCAGCCTTAAACCTTTTATGTATCTTTATATAGGCCATTTTAATCATGATACCCTGTCCTTCTTCTCATTTACCATGTATATATGATTCTGACTTAGTTACTCACGGAATTGCCAGATGTAGGCCATAATGAACCATCAAATCGTTCTTTCTTACTTCTCCTCTGCAAAAAATGTCTATGGGTATTTGTTTTGTTGAACTGCTGTGACATCTCGGTTGGATGGGAAAGTTGATCGGGGAATCACTGTTCATAATCCCGAGTCAAGGGATGTAACACTGTTAGTACAACAGCAAGCCACAAATGGAGGCTATTAATCCTTTTAGTCCCTGCCTCAGGAGGTTATAGACCCCGGATGTTCAAGCTCGGCACCTAAAGCTTGACAATTTAAGAAAAACTATCTTGCCTTCTTTTAGCATGGTTTATGGGTGAAATTGCGAGAAAATGTACAATTCGTCCTCACCAATCCTCTCAAATAACTCATATTTAAGACAAGAATCTGGTACAAAATACAGTTAAACATAATCAAACAGATTGCTTGAATCAAAACAATACCAAATGTACTCAGATATACCTAGTGTTGACGATTTGCCCGTCTAATTTAGCAGAATTTACTAAATGTGTTGATCGGCCAATTGTACATTTTCTGAAGATATGACCCTCAAATTCCTTTTCCTCCAGCTTTCTTCCAACCTGCCACCCCCCGGGGGCCCTCCGCACTCGTAGGTTGCTGATATCTGCACTATGTCTTTCCCACGTCATTGAACGCCAGAAACGACGTCATGACAAGGCAGTCGTCATGACGTAGAGACGTCGTTGTCAGGAAGGGGCTAGTGTGTCTGTATCACGCGAGAGGGGAGTAGTATCGACCTGTGTATTGACAAGGCTGAGGCAGGTGGAAGGGGGGAGGGGGGAGGGGGAGGGGGGAGGGGACTCTGGCTAGGGGTTTAGTATGCCTCAAGTATAAAGGAGAGTGTTAGAGAAATCTAATCTCTACCCAATATAGGTTAGATCTGTGAACTAGTTTCTATAAATCAACTAGTATACTTGATGTTATTTGAGTATTCCTTAATTCCTGGATGTTATTTATGCAATATGTGTTATATCGATGTGGGAATAATGAATATCATGAATGATTAATAATGTTTATTGGTAACGAATATTCGTCAACATCCATAAGCACTTACTGAGAATATTGGTGAAGTAGCTGAATACAAGTACTACAAACAAAAACAAATAAAACTGAGAGGAACCTTTATAGAAGGACGTCACCTTTTCGTCTGAGATTCTGGTGCAAACGAACTGTACATAATTATCCCATGGATTGGATTGGCCCTGGATAATAAATCCTACTCAATATTGTCCTTTCTCCGCTACCTTTCCTTCTGGTAAGGAACATTTAAGGAAGCACTTTGCAATACAAACTACACTACTTATCATGCATACAGTAGGAACTTCCTATAGAACTAGGCAAAAGGAAAATATTACTAACATTAACCCACCAACCACTAATGGACAATGATGACATTGTTCTAATATCGTAGATCTGCGATGTAATACTTTGTAATAACCTCCTATTTCCTTTATTATTGAAGCCAAACAAAACAAATATTGAACTTGAATTCCTGAGGGCTTGTGAGGTTGTGGTCGCTTTAGCGAAATGCAAAAGGTTTGTGCGTGTTGTAGAAGGTCACGCCAATTTCTGCATACTTCTTTTGTTATAAGGACATAGTTTGCTATAATTATAAGCAAGGAAAAATAGCTTTAGCAAGGAACATTTTAAGCAAGAATGTGTTGTGCAACAGGGCCCAAGGAGCTTTACTTCCCACCCAGCTTTACTATAGTGAGACCTGAATCTATTGGTCAGCCAGGTCACGTGGGGAGTGGTGCTGACCATAAGACCACCGCACAAGCCTCCGGCCAGCTTGACCAAAGTCCAGTCTGATGTCCAGCCGGCCCACAACAAGGCCAGCAGTGAATTGCTGTATCCGAGGCTAAATTCATGTTGACAGGCTGTAATACTGCGCTAATGACCCATTCACAGTTACACATAGAACTCGCCAGCCTACTGTAGATGGGTAACATTTTCAGTAAATGCACAATTGGCAGCTGTACACGTTTAGTAAATCCTGCTAAATTACGCTGCAATTTGGTCAATGCTAGGTAAATTCCAGTATATCCGGCATTGCATTGATTCAAGCAATGGGTTTGGTTAGGTTGAACTCTATTTTGAACTTTATTTTCGTCTGAAATTTGGGTTATTTGAGAGGATTGTTGAAGTTGAATTGTATATTTTCTGAAAGTCAGGCCCACATAGACCGGGCCAGCCTGCTGTAGACCCACACAGCCTTATGGCTGTCTGAGTCAGGTTGTCGGAAAATGTACAATTCATCTTCACAAATCGTCTCAAATATCTCAGATTTGAGAGAGAAATGAGCTTCGAAATACCGCTTAACATATCAGAATCAGAGATGTGTTTAATTAATTCCGGCTATCTGAGCCAAGTTGTCAGAAAATGTCTAGTTGTCATGCGTTTCAATAGTCGAAAAAATGTGAGTCAAAAGTCGAAAAACAGGGATTTTGCGATACCATCATATGTAAAATGATGAGATCAATCGGATTCCAATGATAGTATTTTGTGAATAAAACACTTTTACAAACATCAATTATGCGAATTGTGACTTATTTTTCATCACTATTCACATTCACTAGATTTATGAAAGAAATAGGGTTCAAAATACAATTCAACATACCAGATCTGATTTGTTCAATCAATACAGTACAAAATACACCCAGATATACCTAGTGTCTCTCATATCTCAGCTGAATTCAGCAAAAGTCACTTAATGCGTAGAGCTGGTGATTGTACATTTCTGTGAACCTGACCCATCTGGCCTTGGCAGAGATTGACCTGTGAGGTCAGGCTAGAGAGGGGCGTGGTTTCCTCTAGGAGTGGGGCAGACTGGTCACGTTATAGCAAGCACAGTGAAGAGATTGGCTGTGCCTTGGGATTGTACAGCTTACAGTGCACCAGCTGGCCCGTAATGGAGGTTAGTAATCCCTTTAGTCTCTGCCTCCAGTGGGCTTAACCTTAAGACCGTTCAAGACTAATCGTGAACGTGCAGATGAGGTGACATATTATTGTTACAATGTACAGGTATCCTTTTACTAAAAACAAGTTGAATTGTGATGCTGCTGAAAATGAATACTACATGGACTCCACTGATAACGAATAACATCTACTATATCATATAATGTGACACATTTATATCAATTCAATTCTTTCTGTACATACCCACTTTTGGGCAGATGAAAAACCCTAAAATGGGGATCTGTATACCAAGTCGAAATTTTCGAATTGTTTGGAATAATCCCAGAATATTATAGATATTATTTTGAGTGAAACTGCCAGACAATGTATAGTTCGCCTTTGCGAATTCTCTCAAATAATCAATATTCAATGAGGTTAAAAAAAAAGTTGAACATAACCAAATGTATTGATTGAATTAAGGCAATACCAACCATACTTAGACATACTTTGACAGTGGTCAGATTTCAGCCTAATTTCACAGAATTTCCTAAATTCTTTCAATTGTACTTTTTTTTAGATCTGACCCTTTTTGTGCTCCACTAATGAGCGATTCACACGTCCAAAGAGACGTGGAGAGCATGTAATGGTCATCTGGACCTAGCATCAAAACTGACCCGGAGGCAAGAGAAGTGGAACTTCTTTCTCAGGAAGGTTACAAGAGTTAATTAAAGCCGCATCAAAGAAGCTGGTCCATTTCAAAATAAGCCTTCAAAGAAGTGTATTGTGGTCAGTATTGCTGGCTGGCCTTGGTACAACTCCTTCCCTATACAGTCACTAGATGTAGTGACCATATTATCCACTTGGGCTTTTGCAGGACAGTGCTGTATATATAGACCACTAGAGGTCAATCTTATGCACTGCAGCCTTGTATGTGTGATTACTACTGTATCGTCTTATGTTATGTGTACTGTGTTTATTGTAATGTGACACCCTATGACACAAGTGGTAGAGCTTGATTTGAACAACAGAAGTATCTCAATCTGTGAGTGGCACAATCTGTAGTGTCAAGCGAAGACTGGATCCCCTTGCAGAGCAGTTGTATGCCCTGCCTACCGTCTGCAGGAGGGTTACTTCAGCGACAATGTTTGTGTATTTGTATGTCGCCCCCTGTCAGAACTGGCCGAAAACCCTTGTATTGTGTCTGGCTCTAGTAGAGAGACCCTTCGCTGCTGCCAGTAAAAAAATGTTCAGAAGTAAAAAATGTTCAGAAGTCTTGACCCCACGAGGATTCACACTGCCATGCAAATAATGACAAATAAAACTGGAAGCCACTGCAGGACAGAATTACAGCAGGTCCGAATAATAAGTGTAGACATGATGCCCTTTAGCGAAAACAACCGGATAGTTCACAAAAGTAGAAACTCTTTAGTTTTTGAGCGGTGTGAGCTGAGAGTGGAGCTTTAACCGTTGAACTGGCAGCCAAGACTCTCAGTAACACTCAATGTAACATGGCTGGCACAAGAGAGGACAGCAATGGTCATCCTTCACCGGGGGGATGTGTTTCAGGAAAATGAGTCACAAGTCGCAACATTGATAACTGTTTCATTAACACAATGTCTATCTAGGAATTTTCTCATCTTTGAGGTTTCTACTGTTTAAAGTCTGATGAAGGCATTCGCTGAATTTTACTACTTTACAAGTAATCATCCACGCACGAATATTGCAAACCCTTTGTTTAGAAATAAAAAATCAATCTTAGAATCTAGAAATATATATTATATGTCCTAATGTTTACTATCATTGGAATCAGCTTCGTCAAACCCAATAGTCAATGTCACCCTCCCGACCATAGTTAATCCCCCCACCCCAGTCAATTCCCCCACCCCCACCCCATAGTCCATCACTCACACCCCATAGTCAATCCCCCCACACCATAGTCAAACCCCCCATAGTCAATCCCCCACCCATAGTCAATCCCCCCCACCCCATAGTCAATCCCTCCAACCCCATAGTCAACCCCCCATAGTCAATCCCCACCCAATAGTCAATCCCTCCCACTCCATAGTCAATCCCCCCACCCCATAGTCGAACCCCCCATAGTCAATCCCCAACCCATAGTCAATCCCCCCACCCCATAGTCAATCCCCGCCCTATACTCAACCACCCCCACCACATAGTTAATCCCCTGCACCCTCCCTTAACATACAGCAGTCCTTGGATCACCTCCTGCTCCTCCAGCACTGCCTCCAGCCTCTACCCTGGCTCATACCCTCTTGGGAGCCTTTCATGGCCGGCTAAGGGCCAGGGATAGGTGCTAGAAAACTTCTTTCTCCCTCTACTTGATCTCATCTCCCACAGTTCAAGGTCGGTCGAGTGGTATAGCAGGATGGTGGAGGAGGCTTTCTCCTGGCTTTACTGCTCACTATTGGGGAATTGCTCTGTATTTAAAAGTGCCCACAGTCAAATTATACATATATAATATGCAGTGTTTGGCATTGTTGCTGTGTTTCTTAGCTGCTACTATGTGTAAGTAACTGTACTGCTATAACTTTTCATCATACCCTGGACGAAATCTGTGTCAGATGAAATGCATTGTAACTAGATTATTTGTGATATTCAGTGCATCTTCACTAAAATAAAGTGGTCTGGCCACTGTCGACAAAAAGGGGTTGATGCAACGTTGATGCAAAGACAATGGAATTGCCGGCGATGTACGTCAATGAGGAGGGTTATTGGTGGTGGCATTGTCTTGGCATTGACAAGGAACAAAAGCTTGGTAACTTTAGAACTCATTGTCATGCTTTTATATGTGGAATCTCATTGACTTCTCATCAAATTCTCATCGCCACTACCCTTACCGATGCAATTTTTACTTCGCCTACTCATTGCGGTCATCGCTGGCTATTGCCAAAGGCGTAGCGATAGCAAGTCAATGCAAGGACGATGCAATAAATTTCACAAAAATCTTATCAACTACCTCATCACCAACGCATTGCCAATGATTTTGTTGACAGTGGCCGGACCCTTAAAGCAAACATAGTTATGTGTATTTTCTGACTGGCACAGACCAGTACTGACTGCCACATACTGATACATAATGACAAAAACTCACACAGACTGACACAGCCTGATGCCGAACAACACATCATTATTGAAGACAAATCCTGGAGAGCTTTTCCCAGGGTCCTGTGCCTGAAAAACATCTAAACTTTAAACTATTGCCCTCTAGTTTGCCATTTTCAATCCCTGAAGCCCTCCAGAAACAAGAAGTAGAAATATATATTGGTTTCTAATTGAATTCCACCTAGTTTTCTTTATATAAATGGCATACTGAAGTCACTCCAGAGAGCTGTTAAAAATCAAATCAAAACTGATAAAAATACTTGTTCCAATTGATTTCTTGTACAAAACGGCCTTCTCATTGTTCATGAATTAGCATGAACTGTGAAATCCATCAGATACATCGTCAATACTACATCAGAGTCATCTCATCAGCATTACAAAAGTTCATGATTGACCTTTCTTTAAAATTTAACAATTCTTTAAGTGTTTGTGTCAAAAAGAAATATTTGGCTTCCTATCAAAACATATCGCTGTTATTGAGTGTGAGAACTCCCCTATAGGACCCACAAGCCAGGCCCAGTTGTTGAAAAGGTTTGAGCCGATGCCTATTGAATGAAGGCTTTTATGCAATGGCAGACTGCTTTTTATCATTCGGTCCAGCCGCAAACTTCAGACATGATTACTTTCACAGCAGAAGGAGGGAGGATGATTTATTACCTTACTGGAGGACAGCCTTGTACATTTCTGGGGGAGGGGGTGGAAAGGTAGGTGGAAGAGCTCGAGGGAGGAGGAAAGGGGTAAGGAGGTGGTAGGGTAGGTGGAAGAGCTTAGGGAGAGGGGAAAGGGGGAAGGAGGTGGTAGGGTAGGAGGAAGAGGTTGGGGGGAGGAGGAAGCGAGAAGGTGGAGGTGATAGGGTATGTGGAAGAGATAGGGGAAGAAGAGGAAGGGAGAAGGGGGTAGTAGAGTAAGTGGACGAGGTGGGGGAGAGGGGAAAGGCAGAAGGAGGAAGTGGTAGGGTAGATGTAAGAGCAGTTGGGAGGTGGAAGAGATGGGGCATGAAGAGAAGAAAGGAAAAAGGAGTATTCAGGGTAAGACAAGTAAGAAAGGGAAAAGAAAAGTGGAAGTGAGAAAGAAGTTGGGAAGACGGAAGAGGTGAAGGTGGGCAGGAGGGGATGTGGAGGTGAAGGAAGGGGAATAGAATGAGGAGAAAGGGGAGGAGGTGAAGGAAGGGGAATAGAATGAGGAGAAAGGGCAGGAGGTGAAGGAAGGGGATGTGTAGAAGCAGATGCAGAGGGAGCAGAATAAAGTGAACAAGGAGAAGAAGGCAACATAATAAAAGAACTGAGATGAAGTGATGCTTGGGTGCATAATCTAAGTCATGTGTTGCAAAAGGGGATTTGCATAGCCGCCATTTTGAATCTTGATTCGCATAGACATATGGGACTAATGGTACCGTGTAAAATCTATAGAAAATATGCCATGTTCCGCATGGAATATTCATCAATGTTCTAATTAATATCTAGTCAATATCCATGTATCATACATGTTTTCATGACACAAGTCCCCATCTTTCCCATCATGCATTTGTTTTTTATGGATCTTTTATACAGGCTCTGGTATTGGTGAAAACATTCTTGCCATTTTCGATAAAAAAACTGCCAAATATTTGTACAACAGATTTCAACAAAATCTATCCCATGATGCACTGTGACAGACATGGGCAGTGGCACATGCAACTCCCCTATTTATACCATAGAACAAGCAAAGCATTTTTCAGAATTCATTTCTGGAAGTTCCATACCCTCTTGTGCCCCCAATCCCCCAGCCTATACCACACTCACAATATGTCTCCCCACTCAGGAACCTGACCTTTGACCTGTCCTTGACCTGTCCTTGACCTGTTGCTGACCTGGCTGCGCCTGTTATGGGCAGGGGTTTAGGCAGGGGTTTAGACACTACACTGGGTGCAGTAAACTGTTGATGAAATCATTTAGGGCTGATAGCCTGCTTGCTGTATGTGTCACCAAGCCCCTCCCGGCTTTACGACCTGCTTACAAGCCCTGGTAATGTTTGTGGTCTTACTGGACACATTCATTCCACTCTTATAATGTGTATTGATGAATCTACATACTACTGGGCCTACATACTATAGGTTTCGAATCCTATTAGTGACTGCCAGAGTACCATGCCACCTCCGACCTAGAGTACATTTAACAACCACAAAAAAACAACTTAAGACCAGGATTTCCTGTAATTGTGTGCAATAACACTTTTATGAAAAGAAATAAAAAGAATTACGTCTTAAGATTCATTTTATGTAGCTCATCACATCTGTGGTGTGTTACTGAAAAATGAGTCTCAAAAGTGTTTTCCCAGAAGAACTCTTGTTTTGAATCTTCCCTGGTTTGGGGTGTTAGTGCTCATGGGTCAGATTTTGAGAAAATGTACAATTCGCAGCTCTACACAATTAGGAAATTCGGCTAAATCTGGCTGAAAAATGAAGAATACGGCGTATATCTGAGTATATTTGGGATCGCATTGATTTACAGTATCAGTTCTGATTTGTTAAACTGCATTTTAAAGCTTATTTTTGTCTTAAATGTGAGTTATTTGAGTGGATTGGTGAAGGCGAATTGTACATTTTCTGAAAATCTGACCCTCATATACACACGAGTACCTGATTTCAAGTATGTGTACTGAATATATATGAATATATGAGGTTATCCAAAGGAGTATACTAATTCACTACAGTGATATATTTGGGTCAGATTTTCAGAAAATATACCATTGGCAGCTGTACACATTTAGTAAAAGTTGCTAAATTAGGCTGCAATTTGGTCAATACTAGGTAAATTCTAGTATATTTGGTATTGCATTGATTCTAGCAATCTGTTTGGTTATATTGAACTGTATTTTGAACTTTATTTTCGTCTGAAATTAGGGTTATTTGAGAGGATTGTTGACAATGAATTGTACAATTTCTGAAAATCTGACCCACATAAGGAAATATGGCTAACTTTCCTTTCATCCATAAATAAAGATGGAACTAGTCATTGCATAGATGTCCTAATGTTTACTATCGTTAGAATCGCCGTGATCTCATCTGTTCAAATATGATGATATCTCAAAACCCATTTTTTGCGACTTGCGACTCATTCCACTTGTGACACATGGCATGTGTGAGAGTGAGCAGGTGGGGAGGAGCTCCTAGTGGCCCACATATGTGTCAGACACACGCCTGCAGCTTCAACATGTGCATGTCTAACTCCCATATACTGCTCCTACATGCTCCACCAGCTCCCCATGGGTGAAACTGCCAGAAAATGTACAATTAACAATTAATGTTAAATCAATCCTCTCAAAAAACGCAAATCTAAGACAAAACAAAGGTTTTAAATAGAGTTCAACCTAACCTTACACATTCCTAGAATCAATGCAATGCCGAATATACTGTTATTTACAGAGTATTGGCCACATTGCAGCCTAATTTAGCAGAATTTTCTATATGTGTAGAGTTGCCAATTGTGCATTTTATGAAAATCTGACTCACATGTATATAGAAACATGGCTTTCAGCCGGTTTATAGCTACTTGGGTGTACATCAAGGTGCGTAGACATGTGGACACGCATGTCCTCTAGAATGTCACTTCATTACATGATTAAGGACAGAAGCTCCCACTTGAGAATACTTGTGATGTGCCACAGGGAAATGAGTCACAAGTCGCAGAAAATGGATTTTGAGATACCATCACATTTGAGTGAGTGAGCGAGTGAGATTGGTTGCTTTACGCCCTTATCAACACATTTAAGATGGTTATATCAAGCGCGGGAGAGCTGAGAGGGAGGCAGTTTATGACCATACCCAGGGAACAAGAGATAGAGGAGAAGGGAGAGAGAGACAGAGAAAAGAGACAGAAAGGCACTTTAAGGTCATTCCCAGGACCACTCATCATATTTGAAAATATGAGATCAAGCCGATTCCAATGATAGTAAACCAGTCGTATATCAACTTCAAACAAGAAATTTTAGAACGTGAATCTATCTTCAGTAAACCGGATACTTCTCCAAGCTCTGCATTGGGAACACATTTCCAAATACAACCTTTAGAGTCTTATTCCATGTTCTCTCACTTATTTATGTTCATACACTTCTCAAGGCTGCGCATCAGAAAATTCGAATTTTGGTTTGTACCCTTATATTCTTCTCTTTAAAACAATCAAAAAATGGAGCCTGGCCAAGATTGTAACTCTGATTTAGGAACAAGTTTGTTTGAGAAATAAAGGAACCTTTGGGCTCCTCTGAATAATAATGAAGCAGATAACATTTGTGATGTGTTGTAGCAAAATGAATCACAATTTGCAAAAAATGGATTTTGAGATATCAGCATATTTGAAAGGATGAGCTCAAAGGTATTCCATTGATGTTAAACAGTAGGACAATAGTAAATAATAAGTACACCTAAATTTGAATTTTGATACTTTTAGTTTAAAGAAGAAATTTGCAATACTTCTGGGTGGACATTTACTAGTAAAGTATCTAAATATACTCTATAAGATGACCTTTAAAATGCATGACTATATTTAATACACTGTTTTGGAATTTGGCACATGTATTTAGAGATAGCTTTGAGCATCTCAAAGATAAAAACATTCCCACAAATACATCTTCTAAATTCCATTCAATTGATTGTATTTTTTATTTATACAAAAGAGTTTTACAAAAAGCAGACCCGCATCTGAAAGTTAATTTCAGGTCTTCAGCGGGTTCCTAACTAGTTGGGACTGATGGAACAAATCTTGTGAATGAAACAATTTGACAAATAACATTTTCGCGACTTGTGACTCATTCTTCTGTAACCAAACATATTTCTTCGGAACCTAACACAGCATGGGAAATAGGGACAATATTTTAACATTACTTGGCTGCATTAATACATTAAAGCCTGCAAAGGTCACTAATAGTGTTTACCAAGGTACCTCTTATCAGACCAAGCTCCCAGGGCATTCGCTTATGCTGACAAATAGGATGGTCTGATACTATGTATGCGTATATGAAGGTGGGTCACTAACCCCTACACACCGTTACATACTAACTAATGGCCGATGCCAAGCTTCTAGAAAAATCTCTCCTTCATCCGCGTAAATCCCTTCAGGGCCCCTCTAGCCCCATCAGTGCCACCTGTTTGGGGTGACCTGGATTTCTCGCACCAATCCCATAAATCCACTCTCTCGGTCCTTGGCGTCCCAACAGGTGGCGTGGCGACAGCACTTCCTGTGGGCATGCGCAGTGGTTTGAGGTTAGCGCGGGAGGAGGAATGATGGCGGGAAGGAGAGGAAAAATGGTGGAAATCAAGAGTTTGGTGTGGACTAGGGGGATACTTTGGTTGTCCCCCAGAGGCATACGGTGGCGACCTTTAATACCCTGTAGGCCAACACCGGAACTGCTGCTGTTAAACATAGGGGAGTCTATAAATAGATTTATAAGAGATAAGAGGTGGCTAGTATTCTGCCCTGCCCTGTAGAGGCACTTTTCGTCTCATGTTCTCTACCAGAACGCACGTTTATTTATTTTTAAATTTGATTTCGGAACAATATCACAACGGGACATTGCTTTATTAAATTGAAAGTTTGCAAGTTGGTCAATACTAGCTACTTCCGAGTATATTTGCCATTGCATTGATTGTAGCAATCTGTTTTAGAACCTTATTTTTGTCGTAGCTGTCGTTCTAATTGGGTCAGAATTTTAGAAAATGTACAATTCAACTTCGCCAATCTTCTCAAATAACCCAAATTTCAGACGAATATAAACTTCAAAATACAGTTCAAGCTAACTAACCAGATTGCTAGAATCAATGCAATGCGAAATATACTTGAATTTATCTAGTATTGGCCAATTTGCAGCCTAATTTACTAAATGTGTACAGCTGCCAATTGTACATTTTCTGAGAATCTGACCCAATTGCAGAACACCCACACCAGCGATACCTTCATCATCTAGCTATAACCTGTGTTGATGAGCTATATAAAGCATAATAAAATCATCCATGATCGATGTCTACACCATACGATACTGAAGCCATATTTAACATTTAATGCACTGACATTTACTGCGACCTATAGTGACCTTACCTCCTTCATCACGTGGTATCGATTATGTCACTGCCTGTACTGAAGGACTTGGGAATGATGCCTTTTATTAGAGAAGCTTTTTTGAAGAGCTGGTATAATCGCTATTTAGATATAAACTTCATGTATATAAACAGCATTGATATGCTGAGTGTGGCATATGGGTGAAGTCGCTTGTAAATGTACAATTCGTCTTTTATATATATATCATATGAAGATTTGTATCCTAGTTGATCAGTACAGTTACATGAATGGACATATCTTTCTGGTCCGCTCATCATCAATCTTCACCAATTCTCTTAAATACCCCAAATTCAAGACGGAAATGAGGTCCAAAATACAGTTTATAATTACGAAATAGCTTATTTGAGCCCAGGCCATACCATATTTACTCAGATTTACCTTGTATTTATCATTTTTCAACTTAATTTAGAAGAATTAACTAAATGTATTGACCTGGCGATTGTGCATTTTCGGACGATCTGAACCACTTATAAAAAACCTTCTGGTCACGTTCTATGCCCAACCTCTATAGCCTGATATATGTGATGTGTTTCAGGAAAATGAGTCATAAATCGCAAAATATAGATTTTGAGATACCATTATATTTGAAAAGATGAGATCAAGCTGATTCCAATGATAGTAAACAGTCTAATTATCTAATAAGTATTTCTAGATTTTTAGTTTGATATTTACGTTTTTGAAAAAAAAAAAGTTTCCAATATTTCTGGGGGTCACTAAACGGTAAAGTAATTAAATGTAGTCCATATGAGGACCTTTAAAACGAAAGAATATATTGCATAGATTGTCCTGAAATTTGATACATCGATTGACATAACTACAAGTGACAAACTCACCAAGAATCAGAACATTCCAATAATGTAATCTTGTGAAAAGAACACTTTGAAAAATATCAGTTTTGCGACTTATGACTCATTTTCCTGAAACACATCACATATAGACATATGATGACAGAAATCAATATATGTGTCCTTGTTGAAATTGGTATGATGGTCTATTGAGTGTGGGTAATGCACACATGTATAGTTAATATTATGGGACAGACATAATAGAGAGTGAACCAGAGTACAATGTCTGAGTAGATGTCTGGTGCAGTTTGATGACTTGTGTCAGATCTTCAGAAAATGTACAATTCGCTTTCACCAATCCTCTCAAATAACCCACTTTTAAGACAAAAATGAGCTTCAAAATGCAGTTTAACATAACAGAACTGATACTTTGAATCAATGCGATACCGAATATACTCAGATATATCTGGTATTCATCATTTTTCAGCCTAATTTAGCAGAATTTCCTAAATATGTAGAGCTGCCAATTGTACATTTTCTAAAAATCTGACCCATATATTCAAGGTCACTCCATTGCCTATAAAACATCCAGCTTTCCCTATGGTGGAACTACCCATGAATAAAGACACAATAGGAGAGTCCTTTAATAGTTGGGGAGAAGGCAGTCCAGAAGCAAAACCGCAAGATTTGATGGCAATTTGGAGTGGTCTTAATTAGGCTATTATTCTGTATTAGTATGGATTGTTTTCTTATTTTCAATGGCACTGCCACCTCAACTCCCCCCCCCCCCCCCCCACCGCCACATGTTCAAAAGTTCCATATATTTCTGATGCCTGACTATTCCATCGTTTGTGTGTATTGATGATATATCAATTCCTGAAGAAATTGAGAGGAAAATGTCTGTAGATACTATTACAATGGATATCATTGCCAATGTCTATACAGTGATGTTGAAAATTTGGCAATAAATGGGGTTTCTCTCTCTTTTGCGTTTTTGATGTATCAAGTATGACATAATTGGTGCTGAGGAAGTAACTTGTTAGCTTTTTCACAGAAAAAGCGGTAGTCATATCTCGTCTAGACTCCTAGCCTCTGAGTTCATGTAATAAGACATGTCTGCAGTTCACAGTTTAGTCGTCTTTGAATAGAAGTTAAATGTCTATATGTGATGTGTTTCCGGAAAATGAGTCATAAGTCGCAAAATTGATATTTTTCAAAGTGATATATTTCCAAGATCTCCTTGTAGGAATTTTGTCATTTTTGGTGTGACTAAAGCCGGATGAAGTATGAATGTATGTACCAAATTGCAAGACTATGATAGTACCGCACGAGTAGGTGGTCTGGCATCAAGGATCACATTGACCCAAGACGTTTCTTTTCGCATGGCACACAAGCCGATAGGCGAGTGTGTTATATCGAAAAGAATCGTCGAGGGTCAATGTGATCCTTGATGCCAGACCACCTACGAGATGCGGTGCTATTTTTACTCCACGGTGCTATTAAATTAATTATAAATTATAACACAAAGTCCTTTATTTACTTACGAAGTGACAGCCATGCTTCTCTCACTGATGCCGGCGACGACGCAATAGTGTACATCGTAACGTCGCGACATTAGTAATGCTAGTAAGAGTCATTGACAACGCATTTTCCCGTGTGGAAGGGAGCCAATCAAATGAGTTCATTTTGCGTTTATCATTAGGCCCCACCCATGTGGTACAAAACAATGTACCACACGGTATGTACCACACGCCTCTCCATACAAATGTTATGTGATACACAATTCACCGTGGAGTAAAGTGTATTAAATATTGTCCTGCATTTATAGGGTCATCCCATAGAGTATATTTAGCTACTTTAATAGTAATTTTCCACCCAAAAATATTGAAAACATTTTTTTCAGGAATAAAAATATCGAACTTAAATATAGAAATACTTATTAGATGCCCTTGATGTTTATATTCATTGGAATCCCCTTGGTCTCCTCTTTTCAAATATGATTATATCACGAAATCCAATTTTTGGGACTTATGACTGATTTTCCTGAAACACATCACAATTATAGCTGTTTTCAGTGGAGTCATTGAACTCCCTTTATTTCTTAATTATCAAAATAAACAATTAACATCCATGTATTCTGTTTCAACATTTTTGTAAATATGTTCATACATTTTTTTACATTTCCGATTTCCCCCCTTCCCAGCACCCCCAACCTAGAAAAACCTTCCCTGATTTTTGTTTAACCATATCTTACCTTTTGGGGATTTTAAAAAAAAACTTCTGAAAGCAGGAAAACGGGTTTTCTAATCCAGAACTGTCAGAAATCACATTTCCCATGTTTAAAACAACCATTGTTATAAAAAATTATCAGACATTTTTGTCACTTCCTGGGAGGTGGTGTCCTAAACAAACAAATTAAAAAAAAGTTACCACCCCCCTTCCTAGTTTTCAGCCAGATAAATCGGAAACACCTATTTTTTTTTGGCCTTATTGTGCTAAAACTAAACATTTGTTAGAAATCGTGTTCCTGTTTTGCTAATTCATAATCAATTTAAATAATACAATTTGCTGAGTGATCCTGGCATCGTTGTGGATTGCTTGATATATAATAATAATTCATAGTGTGAATATTTATTCATCTATAAGCCTAGGAGTATGCATAAAACATTGCACAACGACCAGCCTGTATCTCCCTGCCATAGCTGGAATTACACTGGTAGATCCGAGTATTGCCAAGAGTACTTCCAAACTAAAAAGCTAGGCGTCAGTTAGGTCGAATATTGTTGAATGGGGTCACATTTGTGATGTGTTAAATGAGTCATAAGTCGCAAAAGTGATATTTTGCATAGTGTTTTCTTTACAAGATCTATTAATTGAAATGTTCTGATTGTTGCAGGGTTTATTTATAGAATATGTTGGTCCGACATATGAATAATTTACAGGCCACGATTTCTTCGCAGCTCAGGTTCAGACATCGTATTTTACACATAGCCTGCTATTCTAGATGTCTCATGCATGTTGTTGAATTTAAATCACAAATATTTAATTAAAATTTCCGTACTTTATTGTTGCAGGTGAGTGATCAAATTGTAGTAACAGTGAAGAGAACGCAGTCTGCGGTAGGTGATATATGTGCAAGGAAATGAAGGACGACATTAATTACTTGATAACTGCAAGCATTAAATTGATTTACTTAATTTCGTTTTACCAATTGCAACATGGATAGTAGAAAATGAATTATAGTGATACAACAGTAAGTAATAAAAAGTTATTTGATGAGATATGAGTTAATCATTAACGGACAATGAGAAGTGAAGCTTGATGGGAAGTGATAACCACTCCATAATAATGTAGTTGTCGAGACAGATGGTATAGTTAACTATAGGAGTCAGATTTTCAGAAAATGTACAATTCTACTTCGCCTATCTTCTCAAATAACCCAAATTTTAGACGAAAATAAAGATCAAAATACAGTTTAACCTAACCAAACAGGTTGCTAGAATCAATGCAATGCAGAATATACTGGAATTTACCTAGTATTGACCAAACTGCAGCCTAATTTAGCAGAATGGACTAAATGTGTAGAGATGCGAATTGTACATTTTCTGAAAATCTGACCCATAGAGATTAGTTAATGGGTAGACTTTAAGCTGACCAGAAATGGAGGTAACCAGAGCATGGCTGTAATGACTAACAATATATGGGTCAGATTTTCAGAAAATGTACAATTCACCTTCGCCAATCCTTTCAAATAACCTTAATATAAGCCAAAAATGAAATTCAAAATGAAGCTCAACCTAACCAAACAGATTGATAGAATCACTGCAATGCCGAATATACTCGAATTTACCTCGTGTTGCCAAATAGCAGCCTAGTCTAGCAGAATTTACTGAATGTATATAGCTGCCAATTGTACATTTTCTGAAAATCTGACCCATATAAACATTGTTGTACTTCGTGTGAGGATGGCCAATGCCAGCATAATAACCTGAATACAATTCGACCAAAAAAAAAGAAAGTATGTTTGATTTTCAAGAGCCTTTAAGCGGATAGCCGCATATTAAGCTATTTCAACGGAAACAATGAAGTTGTGTAACTCTTTTTGTGTTGATATGTTTGTATGCTTGTGTCATATCCATCGAAAATTGGGGACAGGGGGAACAGGGGAAAATAATGTCTGCTCCCTTGCCATCTGGTGCCTTCCAACCCTAACACACATGTATACACCCATTTCAAATTAGCTTCTGACACCTCCGATATTAGTTTTGCTTTCATGATTGTTTTGCTGTAGCAGAGAAAGCCCTATTGAATAATGCTCATGTATTTAAAAGGCTGTTTTGCTCAGTTTTTAGTGTTATTTTTACATCAGCCTATTTGCCAATTAAGTATTTTACTGCTCAAGCAAAGTGTTAACATATCAAAAACGGTATTTTTGTTAATGCTCTTTATTAACACATAGGCATGCAAAGAATCCTGCTCCTTGGCACCTGGATGCACCAATTAGTGTTGCAAGTTTTCGGCATTTGATGCCTTGTCTCTCTGAAACAACAAGAAGAAATTTTCCATGTTTTATTGATATATACGAGAACAGAACAAATTTGCCCCCATATGACAGGGTAATGCACAAATTAGTAATATGGTTTTACAATATAACAAAATTGAACAGCCACGAAAGTTGTTCTTCTGCAAATGGAGTATATCTTAGTATGGATAAGTATGACAATTTTTGACAAAAGAGGGGTAATACAAAATACACACTGATATGATATAAGAAGTACCGAGTCATCCCAATTTATTGAGTGGCCCCTTCTCCAAGTGTCTTGACACCATACTTCTTCATCATTGACTGAGCTCTCTCTGGTGCTATTTCTTTTGTGATCTCATCAGCAGGCAAGTATGGAGGCAGATCTTTCAAAGCCTCCTGAACACCTGGACGGAAGGCATACCCATAGAAATCATATAGTGGACAGAGGTTCCTCTCAACAGTTTTCGAGAAACGCATTATCCACTGATCAATCTTGTCTTCATAAGTTTTAGGTTCTTCACTTGAAGAAAGACCATGATACTCTTTAAAAATACACTTGTATGGTTCAAATCCAAAGTCACGCATAAGAGTAGCATAGACACCAAGCTGAACTTCGTTACTTTTTATCAAGTCTTCATATTTTGCTCCATTATTGAAGTAAGTCTTGAAATCTCCAGTTCCTCCTGTCCAAGTCACAAATGCCTCCCAGGGTTGAATTCCTTGATAAGCAAACTTTACATACAGTGTGAAGATGTTAACAGATACTTGACCTCCACCTTCTAGTTTCCATGGATCTTCTTGCAGCATATGCCCTATCTCATGGAACATTCCCCATTGTTTAGGATCTGTGAGGAATTTTTCACTGAGGAGAAACATTGACTGCAAAAGTGAATGTATCATATGATATTTCATAACATGGACTAAAGCAAAAACTCAACATAACAATGGAAAGTCACTACAATATGTACTGAATGAATGATATGTATTTAACATCGCATTCATATTATGACAAATATATGAATAAATACCCACAATGGCTCCACAACAGATCGTTTTTGAAAACCAGAGCTGGCATATAGAAGCTATGTCCAACATATAGCAAGCTTCATCACTGTATAAAATGTACTTATATGTTATATAGTGGCTGATATATCTCCAACAAAGCTCTAAAAAATGTACTTACATCTTCCGGGTTGTAGAATCTACTTGGTGCACCAATGGGATAGCCAGCATGCAGGTAACCGGTGGATGTCTGCAGGTCAGTGAAGGTCCACTGTCCCCTACCTCCAGTTGGATCATATGTCAGTAGGTCATACTCAATTTGTACAACCTTATCCCACTCATTCATAACCTTTGTTGGATTGGGCCAGTTCCTTATAGAGCTTGCTGGCATGCTAAAAAGCATCTTCCCACCCTGTATTTCTGCCCAAAATCCTGGCTTACTCCTAATAGTTTCCCAGTCTCCACCTTCACTAACTATGAACAATGGTCTCTCTACAACGTTCTCTAATGTAACTGTAAATGTTTCTGTTGTATCTGAGGGAGACCAGAGATAGATAGGCGCACCAAATGCACTCTTTATTTTTATAGGGCTATCAAAAAGGCCAAATCTGATGTCCAATAAAGGCCATCTTTCCAGACTGGACCGTTTACCATTAAATAGCGAATCACAATAGATACCTACTACTGCTTCCCAGTTTGTGCTTGGGGCATTGGTCCAGGATATGACCAACTCCTGTCCCGCAGGTACATAGTATGGTGTAGGGAATACTTTACTAGATGTACCATTGAATGAGGCAGTGAATGTGGCGGTCTGTATAACTGGAGGAGTATCAAAGTCTCCTGGGTAATCTGTTATACCTGGAGCTTTATTTTGTCCATTATACTGACCTGTTTTCATGAATATCTTATTCATCATATCAACAAGATTTCTCCCTAATTCTGTCTTGACAGGATTTGATGGAGTTGGTAAGACATTGGTGGTTTTGGCATACTGTTCAATTACTGCAGTGAAAAGAGGCAACACCATCTCAAGAGCTAACACTGACAGATCGTTAATTATGTCAATCCTTTTGTAACATAATTCAACTTTTGAGACATCTGTCATGTAACTTGCAATTTCTGTTCTAATATCCTTGAATTTGATGGCATTTGCTGCCATGTCTGAATTAACCTGGTAAACTTTTCCTTTATCCAATTCATTAGCAAGCATTGAAATTCCCAACTGATTTATGATCTTATTTAAAGGCATATTTTCTACCTTTTTATGAAGTCTGTCTCGATAATGCCAACCTTCATATCCACAAACCATTCCTCCTCCATTCTTTATCCAAGCTTCCATGTTGGTATAGAATGCATCACTAACATCATCATGCCCTAACCATGCCAGTATTTTACAAGTTGAAGGAATATTATCCAAATCATCCAAATCACTTGCATCACAAATTTCACTATCACTTGTGTAACTTCCCTTAGTCAGCCACAGTTTGATGTTATTCAGTAAGACCCCATTCAGCTCAGTTTTTGATGTAAAATGTTTTGGACCACTGTCATGTGAGAAAGTAACCACCCGTCCATTCCCCCATTCTGAAGCAGCTATGAAAATATCCCCACCAGGTGTGACAGCAACTACTTCAGTTTCGTTACCCCAAATTAACAGACTACTAGGCCAGATATCCGGGGTGGTTATTTCTGTAACTGACTTTAAGATCTCATCTCGCCAAGTGGTTTGACGTTTGTGCAATTTCTGATCATTTTGTCCTGCAACAAAAATGTATAGGTCTCACAATGCAATCCTTATTAACAATATAGCCATCTTAAGATCACCAATCTCAAAATCATCAATCTCATGATTACTTATTTTCAGATCTATAGAGGAATGATTGTTTTGAGCATTGCTGAAATGTAATTTCATATTTTCAGAAAACCAAATAATTTACAAAAACTATTTCAAAGAGTAACACTATCCAGGACTTGTCAGTTCTATGCAGGTATAAGAGACTCAGTAGAAAAACGATACATGTATATAACTGCATGTGATGTAGTGGACAGTTTGCAAATATGTCCAATTAATTTTTTCCTATCAACTGATTCTCTCTAACAATTGGCAATTTAGACAAAATGGAGATTCAACATTTAATCTTAAAGCTGCTTTCCCTAGTAATAATATTGAATGGTTCTGTTGAAATTACATTCAAATTAGTTTCCAAACTCACTATTATCGATCTGTTACTTAATGAAAAGTTCAATAAATATCTGTATTCCATGATTTTGCCATCACGGATATACAAGAATAAGTGCGGCCGAGTAGGCAATAGTAATATAGATGCGTTCAGTAGACACCAGGGGTAGACAATATCTAGATGTTCGGCCAGGATCTCAGCCTGGTATACACTAAGTGCACCTGCATGAGATCACTTACCCATGCGCAGAACGTTTAGACTGCCATCTACCAGGTCTCTTGGGAATCAGTATCTCCATTGGTGGACACCACAGCCCACCGAATACAGATTCGTCACATTTAAACTCAAATATCTATCTTCAACATTAAGAAAGAGACCCAAATTCTTGGGACAAGGTGGGGCAGGGTATTGATCTTCTAAACAAGTGAGATCTGCGATTTGTTTAGAAATTAGCAGGGAGGGCAGCTTTAACAAAAGCATTCTTGGATATATTGCAATTCCTAATAAGAAAATAAACCTTTTTATTTTTAGGCTTATGTAGCAGAGTTTGTTATAAGTTTATTTTTTGTAGACCTACTGATTGTACATTTGCTGATGACCTGACCCCATATAAATTTGATCCAGGATTAGATAGATGACTTTTGCAAGTCAAATCTTTGCCAAAGTTGCATGAATTATCCTTACCTAAAGTTTGGTCTGCATAAATTGCCCTGGTGATTGTATGATGGTTGTTTTCTTTGAGATGTTCTTGCATCTGTCCCGCCTGTTTTTTGTTAGTCAAAAAAAGAGTTAAAGGATTAAACCCCATTCAACACAAACAAAACGCAATATCTTTCATAAACTTCAAACAATGAAACAGCAGGCTTTTAACAACAGTGCCAAGAGGGCTGAAATGGCTTTCATGCTTTAAGATATGATATAGATATAATGAACTGCATGAACAAAAGACAGTCACAATATTATTTTCCAAAATGTTGCTGATGTGTAGGTTTGCCTTCATGAATGAAAGCACAAGGCATTTATACTCTTGGACAAATATTATTAAGGTATTGAACTAATTATTTATTTTTAAAAAAGCAAGTGACTCTCTCATTTTCTTCACATATGTGAGCTAATCTATATTTTAGCTCTGTCTACAACATTTAAAAAAAAAATATTTGATTGTGTTTTACTGATATTCTACAACAAGTGAAAGATTTGGAAATAATTTTCCCTTTCCCTATAGAACTGTACATTGATTTCAGTTCTTTTTTAAATAAAAACTAACCCGGCAGCATATTACTTTCATTGGACCATTTCAATTCTATCTACTACAGACAATTATTATTTCTTATATAAATCATATTCATTTATTTCATCATATAAAACAAAAATTACTTACGTTCATGTCATTCATGTTGTGGAAGTCATCTTGTACTTGCCAGACATGTCGACATTCTGAAGAAGAACCAATGCTAGTCATCTTTGTTGTTTCTATTCCAGTAGATCCCTTTTCTCACCCCTATGACCCTATGATTAAACTGCATATCTCTATTTTACACATATCCATTGGTACATTTGCCTTTTCATTTGCAAAGGGAGATTCCCATAGAAATACAATACTTGTTATCTTGGACACTTTCATCATTAATCTTTTAGCATCTTTCAAATTTGGGCACTGGACCAAAACGTTTAGTGGAATTGAAATATCTGAAAAATGAAACGAAATAATTGGCATGCATTTAAATGGTAAAGGTAGTTGTATTGCAGGAGTTTAGGAGTGGCCTATATGTCTAAAGCCTTGGCATTGAACCCTGCAGCATAAATGTTGAAAGTTCTAATTCCAGTGTCACAGCAATAGGGGAGGCAAGTCTTGTGACCTCATTCTTACTAGGGGACTACATTGTTGGTGCCCCTTATATATATTGTTATAGAGTCAAAATAATAGTATTTGTTGTCTATTCGTCCTTTTGACGTTTCGCTTGTTCTTAAGAAATAACTAACTTTCTGGAGATGTCATCTCAGGTGACGGTTCGCCCCTCTGGCGATTCGCCTTTTCTCTTTCTAACATTATATGACGAATGTACTTGTATGACGAATGTACTTGTATGACGAATGTACTTGTCTGACGAATGTACTTAGGTGGCGAATTACAACTACTTGGAGGCATTGTACTGTATTTGACTGGCCTGCTTATGGTCCGCATTTTTACTATAAAAGCTGTGATTGTCATAACCAGAATCAGAATAAAACTGGCTGCTAACTTAGACAGAGCTTGTCCATTATTCTACCAACACTCCTAGTCGATTAAGAAGTATCCTCACGAGTAATCTGACGATTTACCTATCAGGCGAGAAGCAACTAAGGCGAATATCTCTAAGTCTTTATTAAGAAGCGAATAACATATCAGGCGAAAGTACAATGGCCTATTCGACATCACCATCACTCGAACATCTGTGGGATGACCAGCCCAAGGGGGAAGACCCCCTTCATCTAATGAGTCAGCAACAGGACGAAAGGCGAAACCGTATCATTGGTGGCAGCGGTGGGATATGTGATGCCCTGGAGGAAGACGGATCCTCCTCATCCATGACGGATCCACATGCCTTCGCCTTAACCCCGTCGCTGGAAGTCACAGTGAATCCCAGGCAGTATGAGAATTGGAGAACCTCTCAGCCAGCTCGAGATAGGAGGGTGAGGGTACTGGACGAAGTACCAAAGCCAGATACCAAGCCAAAGCCAGGGAGTGGAGGAGGCATCGCCACGGCCAGGCCAGGACGAAAGGTGAAAGCTTCACCTCGCATCTATGATGGTTCTATCTCCTTGGGCGATTTCCTGAATCATTTCCAGGTAGTTGCCGACCTAAATGATTGGACTGACAAAGAATGTGCACTGTACTTGGGCGCCAGCCTCGACGGGTCGGCCCTTGCTGTATTGGAAAAGGTCGACTTAGACGCACCAAACAGTTACCTGTTGCTGGTGGAAGAACTAGAGAAACGCTACCAACCTGCTGACCAGCTGGCATTGTACCGCACCCAGTTGAGGCTGAGGAGGCAACAGAAAGACGAGGATGTGAATGTGGTTGCTGATGACATTGAACGAATGATTCGCCTGGCATACCCACGAGTGGACAGAGAGGTGAGGGATGACCTGAGTAGGGATGCCTACATTGCTGCCTTACGTGATGAACGACTGAGACAATGGGTGGTGCAAGCTTGACCAGGGACATTCGCTGAGGCCAGAGCTGCTGCCCTCCATGCTGAAGCTTTCACCCAAGCCGAAAAGGACAGGTACTCTACACCAAAAGGCCAGATCAGAGTCGCCGTGAGTGAAGGGACTAAGAGGGCTGACCCCATGGAGACAGTGTTTGAGAAGATCCTGTAGAAGACCAGTAGAAGTCAACCCAGGAGTAGGGGCTGCTTCCAGTGTGGCGAAATGGGGCATTTTAAGCGAGACTGCCCGAATCGGCCAAGACTGCCCGTTGTAGAGGGCCAGCAACCCCAGGGAAAGGACCAAGGACAGTGAACAACCGGGATCCTGTCCAACGCATAACCGGTGGGAAGGAGGGATGGATCGCGGTACAAGGGCGATGGGACCCCTCCACAGCAGGAGTGATAGTAGATGGACGATGTAGAGGGGTCATGATCCAGTGGCTAGTGGACACAGGGGCGTGTACAACCATCATTAGCAAGCAAGTCTGGCAGAGCATGAACGAATCACCCCCTCTGAGAGCATCCCCTGTGAGGATAACTGGAGCTGGAGGAATGCCGGTGGATGTGTTAGGGGAAACAGACATTGAGGTGGACTTTGGGACATTGAAAATTCAAATGCCAGTGATTGTGGCTAAATTGGACCAAGGAGGCATACTAGGTATGGATGTGATCAGAAAGGCCAGGTGGAGTAGGAAAGGCCAGGTGGATACAGGCAGCGGTATCATCTGGCTGGAAACCAATGGGACAGTGGCTCCTGAGAGACTGGAAGGCTATGCTTATGCTGCCCATGAGACTACTGTAAAAGCGGGTAGCAGAATGATGATGAAGGTCGAGTGGACAGCTAGGACGGATGAGGACCAAGTACTGATCTTGGAGGATGGAGGATTCGTTCCTGACCTCAGAGTGGCAAGGTCTGTACACACTTCCCAAGCAGGGGGGAGTGTGGCTGAGGTGCTGAACAATGGAGATCAAGACATTCGTGTGCCCAAGGGAAGCAAGATGGCCGTCTGGGTTGAGGGAGAGAAACCCCCACCAGCAGGAGATAGACCTGGGCGAATGAGGACGCAGGAGCAAGAGGAGCAGCTCATGAAAGATCTGTGGGCTCAGACGGATGAGGAACTAGTGGAGAAATGTGCCGAAATTGATAATCTCTATCGGCAATTCCTGCATGTATTCTTTGTGGAAGGGGAAGAACTAGGAAGGACTGACCTGGCAAAACACCATATCATGACAGGCACCAACCCACCAGTCAGGAATAAACCAAGACGGGTCCCCATTCATAGGAGACAAGTAGTGGAAACAGAACTGGAGCGAATGGCGAAAGGAGGAATTATAGAACCTGCTTCTGGACCATGGGCTTCGCCAGTGGTGCTGGTAAAGAAGAAAGACGGGGGCTGGCGGTTTTGTGTAGACTATAGGGACCTAAACAAGATTACGAAGAAAGATGCCTACCCCCTACCCAGAATGGATGACACCTTGGACATGTTGAATGGGGCTAGAGTCTTTGCAACATTGGACTTGGCGAGTGTCTACTGGCAGGTCGAGATGGAAGAAGACAGTAAGGAGAAAACCGCCTTCTGTACTCATCAAGGGCTATTCCAGTTCAAAGTCATGCCCTTTGGCCTAGTGAATGCTCCTTCCACTTTTGAAAGACTAATGGACACTGTGCTATCTGGACTGGTAGGAGACCAATGCCTGGTCTACCTAGATGATGTGATTGTATTTGGGAAAGATGTGAAGGAGTGCGCAGAACGTCTGGCTGTGATTCTAGAGCGAATCGACCATGCAGGGCTAGTCGTCAAACCCAGCAAGTGCCAACTATTCAGGACATCAGTTGCGTTCCTAGGGCATGTCGTCTCAGGAGAAGGAGACTGGAGACTGACCCGTCGAAAATAGAAGCAGTCCAGTCCTGGCCCATCCCTACTACCAGGGAGATGTTGAGGAGCTTCCTAGGCTTCTGTTCCTACTACAGGTCCTTCGTCAGAGATTTCGCCACGATAGCCAGCCCACTTTTTCAACTAACAAAGAAGGATGTTACATTCGTATGGACTCCAGAGTGTCAGACAGCCATGGAAGAGCTGAGAGACAGACTGTGCACAGCACCTATCCTGAGATACCCAGACGCCAATCTCCCTATGACTCTTGATACGGATGCATCTAATAGTGGTTTAGGAGCTGTGTTATCTCAGCGTATAGAGGACAGGGAAATGGTGTTAGGATTCGCCAGCAGATCCCTGACTAAAGCAGAGAAAACCTATTGTGTCACGAGGAAGGAGCTATTAGCCATCCTGTTTGGTATCAGGAGATATCGCTCATACTTAGTGGGAAGCCATTTCACAGTCAGAACCGACCATAGTGCACTCAAGTGGTTGTTGGAGATGAAGGAACCCGAGGGTCAGTTGGCTAGATGGATGGAAGAACTCGCCTCCTACTCATTTACAGTACAACATAGGGCTGGAAAACGACATGGGAATGCGGATGGACTTTCACGAATCCCCTGTGGACAGTGCCACAGAGTTGATTATGAGGAGGAGGAAATAGTCACGAGTCGTCTGAGAGTAATTACCTGGGATGTAGGACAGAACTGGGTGGAAGAACACCAAACTGACGATCCACTGTGTGTGCTGTTCAAAGAGGCGGTGGAGAGGGACGAGTGTCCAGGCGAACGTGATCGCATACCTGGGCGCGACTGGAACTGCTTTTTATGCAATTTCCAATCCCTAGCCATCCAGTCAGGACTATTGGGGAGTTGGAGATGGACTGGTCAAGGGGGAAGAGAATGGCGAGTGTACATCCCCGTGTCAGCCCGAGAGGAATTTCTGAAACAAGTGCATGAGGGCCCTCTGGGGGCCCATTTAGGCCGAGACAAAACTTTTAGCAAAGCCCGGAAATCAGCCTACTGGCCGAATATGACTAAGGACAATGCCCTGTTCGTCTCTACCTGCATGCCCTGCCAGCAGAGGAAAAGCCCTAACAACAAGAGGAGAACTAAGATGGGGGAACGCCCCCTGAAGGGGCCATGGGAGGAGATGGCCATGGATATTACTGGCCCTTTACCAGAGACTGAACGAGGCAACAAGTACATCTTGGTGGTGACTGACTTATTCTCAAAGTGGACAGAGGGATTTCCCATTTGTGATTTCACAGCACAAACAGTAGCCGACGTCTTAGTCCGAGAAATCATCTGCCGCTTCGGCACCCCCCTCATATGGCACTCAGACCAGGGGAGGAACTTTGAGGCTAGTCTGTTCCAAGAAGTGGCTAGGGTGTTGGGGATATACAAGACGAGAACCACACCATACCACCCAGAGGCCGATGGCCAGACGGAAAAATTTAACTCTACGATGTCCACCATGTTAACAGGCCTAGTGGACGAGGAGCATAGCGATTGGGACTTGTGGGTGTGTTTTGTGACAGCAGCGTACAGGGCCTCTACACACACTACCACTGGCTTCTCGCCTAATTTCCTGTCCCTTGGCAGGGAAGCCAATATGCCCTGGGATGTAGCATACCCAACCCCCGGAGGGGAACTGACGACGAGAGAACATTATGTGAGGAACATGGTCACCATGATGGAAGGAGCCCATTCAATCGCCTTCCAAGCCATGCAAGCTACTCGGCTAAGACAGAAGGACTACTATGATAAGTTTACTAGAGAGACTAAGTATCAGGAGGGCCAGTCTGTTTGGATCTACCAACCCATAAAGAAGATGGGCCGGTCCCCCAAGTTTCGCCAGTATTGGACAGGCCCCTGGCTGGTGGTTGAGGCTCTCAGTGACATGATATACCGGGTCCAGAGAGGCAGAAAACGGCGAGTAGTACATGGAAATGTCATGAAACCAGCCAACGTGGGGGAGCGAGTCACCCGTGTATGTTATGACAACACTGAAACTAGGTCGCCGGGGGAAAACCCATTGGCAGAGGAGCCGAGCGAAGCGCCCTTGACTACGAGAAGGGAACCTAGCAACAGTGACCTAATTCCAGAACGAGACGGGCGCCGACCGCAGGCGGCGAGTCACCTAGCAACGCTTCAAACCAATGAGTTACATTCTGATACAGGTCCCGCGCGCGGAGCTATGATAGCGACCTGCCATGACGTCACGTCGCCTGTTCTAAGGATCGAAAGGCGAGAGCGGGAGCCAAACATCCAAATGCAAAAAAGGCATGTAAGGACAATAACTAGGAGTATGAAACGAAAAGAGAAAGAGGATGCCAAAACTTTATGTTCTGACCAAAAAAATCAAATAAAGCAGTTGAGTAACGACCAAGAGAAGGCAGGGAGGCCGACTGCAGAGGTGGCGGGGAGGACTGGCGGCCAGCTTGAAGCCAGTGCAGGGGACTTGTTGCTTAGTAGCAGTTCCTACAAAGTATCAGGCAAGAACAATAAAAGCGATCGGGGCTCGGGTGGCTTTTCAGTTCAACTCGACATGGCTTCGAAGCAACTACATGAGTGTCGTTACCCCACCTGCGATTATGTCACCAGAGATAGGGGCCAGGCTGAGGAACACCAACAAGACAAGCATGATGACTTGATCCTGGGCGTGAAGTGCGATCTCTGCCCAAAGATTGTGTACAACCGGAGAAAGCGAGACCTCATAAAGCATCGCCAGAATGTACATCAAGATCAGAGGCTAGACTGGCCTGGGCCGGTTCAGGTGCTAGTGCTCACCTGTCGGCGACCGCTCTCCGGACGAATCGCCACAGAACAAGAGGCGGAGTTTTTCTACCAGGGAATCAGATGTACTCATGATTTCCCAGCTGGACAGAGGGTACAGCCAACCCCCACCCCTGCCGATTCACCCAAGTATCCACCTCAGCCGACTCGCCAGCCCTACCGTCCCCAGGTAGAGCCAGTGACACCTGCGAGGGCCGAGTCACTGGTGCAAGACGAGCTGCTACAGGAGTTCGCCCTGGAGGCGATTGGCCAGACTCCGGGAGTAGTTAAAGTGACAGACCTGACTGACTCCACCATTCGCCCAAGAGCTGTGAGAGTGGCTAGCAAGATGATTAGGCCTGCTTCGCCACTGCCTCCCCAACAAGTAGGTCTAGTGACGTCTGAGACCACCTTCAACGGGCCAGTAGCACAAGACGAGGGGCTGCAGGAGACGGCCACACCTGATGCTGACCAGTCGCCAGCCAAGAGCGGATCGCCTGTGCTTCCCACCTCCCCTGTCCGCACCCCCCCTGCTTTCCCCCCAGAGCAGTCCCAGTCGCCAGGTGGACAACTGGCACTGGAGGAAGTCCCACCCCCTGTCAGACAAGAGCCTTCTGTCCTCCATACCCCTCCTCCCCCCTCTACCCCCCAAGGCCAATCGCCAGGAGAACGCCAGCTGCAGTGGAGTCTGACCCCCAGGACCTGTGATAGCCTGAACCAGCTGGTCACTGAGACTGTCAGAGACGTTGCCCCTCCCCCTCACACCTCCCTCAAGAGTGGATCTGTTTTTAGACCGGAGTTAGGACTGCCCCAGTGCAGCCCTATGATAGTGCCAACCAACATCCTTCTGGACGAAGAAGACGAGACTTGGGAATTGTTGGAAAGTACGCAAGTGTGTAAGCTTGCTTACAAGCGTACTTTCAAGTGGGAGACTATCGACCCTCTTCTTCCCTCCCCCAATCCAGAAGGACCACCACATCTCCCCGACTGGCCTGGTTTCCCTCGGCGAGTCAACCGCAGCAAGGTCAAGTGCCGACGGATGCTGGGACACTTTCACTACACCCAAGAGGTGTCTGCCACTTACAGGCTGGAGGAAGAGGATGAAGACATGTGATTGAGAGAACAAATTGTGTTAGTTAGTGTTGCTTCTCTCTAGAGTGACTAGTTTTAAAACTTGGGACGTTTTCCACCATATCTACTCCTTCGAATTATTCCAATGGATGCTTTGCTGTGTGATTTTTGCAGAGACGATGAACAATAAGGTATGCTGAACTGTGATTAGAGACAATTATCTCCGGTGCTTCTTGACTACTGTGGCAGCTGATTTCCAGAACAGTATTAATATTTATCTTTTCTTACGGGTCAAGAAAGCTAATGGGGGGGGATAATGTTATAGAGTCAAAATAATAGTATTTGTTGTCTATTCGTCCTTTTGACGTTTCCCTTGTTCTTAAGAAATAACTAACTTTCTGGAGATGTCATCTCAGGTGACGGTTCGCCCCTCTGGCGATTCGCCTTTTCTCTTTCTAACATTATATGACGAATGTACTTGTATGACGAATGTACTTGTATGACGAATGTACTTGTCTGACGAATGTACTTAGGTGGCGAATTACAACTACTTGGAGGCATTGTACTGTATTTGACTGGCCTGCTTATGGTCCGCATTTTTACTATAAAAGCTGTGATTGTCATAACCAGAATCAGAATAAAACTGGCTGCTAACTTAGACAGAGCTTGTCCATTATTCTACCAACACTCCTAGTCGATTAAGAAGTATCCTCACGAGTAATCTGACGATTTACCTATCAGGCGAGAAGCAACTAAGGCGAATATCTCTAAGTCTTTATTAAGAAGCGAATAACATATCAGGCGAAAGTACAATGGCCTATTCGACATCACCATCACTCGAACATCTGTGGGATGACCAGCCCCAGGGGGAAGACCCCCTTCATCTAATGAGTCAGCAACTGGACGAAAGGCGAAACCGTATCAATATATATAATGCTTTTATTCAATATAGTTCATACAGTTACAGAGATATGAAAATAATGAACGGGGTTTTGGTTCTCTGCCCCCTCGCATAATAACATCATAACATAACATAAAATAACATAACATCGAAAATGACGGTTGTTTTCCTCCCAAACATAAAGATCAGATGAGTTAGCTAAATGCCTAGAATTATTTAGAAATATGTTAGTTATCAATCATCAAAATAAGTTTAAGAGCCTGACCAACCTTCATGATCAATTACATATATTTTCTTTATCTCTCATAGTGACACTATTGTACTGGAACTTACTAGAGGAAAACAATATATAGCTGATGTGCTCCACCAGTTTGTATACATTTTTGCCCAGTTCAGCACACAAATTCTACTTTAAGACTAAAAGATATATTCTGCCTTTAAGACTAAAAGATATATATTCATATTATCAAACCATGAACAATAAATCAGTTGCCTTACTCATTGGTTTTAGTCATGTAAATATTGGATTTGGTGCTTTACAACTTGTGCAATATTTGCACTCCTTCCACCAAGTTGTTACTTAGCCTTTTCTCAAGAAATACAAATATAGAATTTCATATCTTATGTTATTTAAGTGGTGTAAGGTTTGTACCTGTGAGATGACTGAGGCACACAACGGATCCAATCAGCAGTAGATGGAAGTGGAAGAACATAATGGTATCCTTTAAATGTAAACACATTTATCTGCTTAAGAAAATTGTATTGGGCACGATTTTTCATATTGATAACACTCATTTAAATTCAATTGAATAATCCTGCATTGTTTCCACAGGGCACCAGGGACCAGATAAAATAAATATAGTTTGGGGCAAGTTCCTTAGTGGTGATCATGATGATAATGGTGAATGGTGAATCCATCATTGTTAGATAGACAGTACATATGTATGCCTTTGAAATGAGAAGAAAATAAAATTCAAGAAAGTGTTCAATAATACTGTAATGGAAACTTATTTAGAGTCAGTTGTCAATTGAAGTTTGCAAAATGTAAGGCATTCCTACAAACAAGTTTTACCCACAAATTCAGCCATTTTTTAATTAAACAAGGTTCTAAGCACAAATTCCACCACATTGTTGGCGAACCATTTAAGGTGAAGGAATGATAAGTGAAGAGGTAGCTTGGGAAATTAAATGTTTATTTAATTTATAAATAGAATTTATATAAAGGTATAATAAAATGAGTGTAAAATAAATTGAGTTTTGGTATAAAATTGGTAAAAGTTGATGTGATTATAAATTAAAATAGAATTGATGAGAATTTAAATTAATAATATAAGATAATTAGTATGGCGGAGTGAAATGAAGGTTATTAGGTGTGGGTGGGTGGGAAATTTGTGTGATGTGTTCGGAAGCGAGAGGTGAAGTGATTGAAGGTGAGTTTGGAATGAGGAGTACAGCGCCACGCTGTGAGGTGGCGCTACAAGTGGTGTGTGGTGATTGGTTCCCAACAATGCCAACGCATTGCATATAGCTATGCTATACACATTGTTGGCAAACCATTTAAGGTGAAGGAATGATAAGTGAAGAGGCAGCTTGGGAAATTAAATGTTTATTTAATTTATAAATAGAATTTATATAAAGGTATAATAAAATGGGTGTAAAATAAATTGAGTTTTGGTATAAAATTGGTAAAAGTTGATGTGATTATAAATTAAAATAGAATTGATGAGAATTTAAATAATAATATAAGATAATTAGCCAAGACTGCCAATTTTTGGTATGGTTATTAGGGTATGAGATGAAAGGGTTGGGTGGGATGGTATAAGATATTTGTAATAAAGGTTGTGATAATGTTAGTTTAGTAAGAAACAGAGCTGTGTTATATCAGCCTGTTGGAGTATTAACCCACTTGGGGTAGTCCGTTGGTCGGTTTTGCGACTGTCCAATGCCTGAGGGCTGAGTCTTTTTGTAGGCCGAGTGGCCGATAAATATGTTATATAAGGGACAGGTGGTGGGAGTATTATGGTTTTAGAGTCTTTTGCTCGGTTGAGCTGAGATACTAGGGGGATTGGGGTGAGCTTAGGGCTCTCCTTAGTGCACTGTTGACTGGTGTATTGTCGGTGCGTATGTATGACCTATACGCTTCCGACAACCAACCGATGTAATTTTGTATCTGTAGCGTTGAGCATCCGGCTGCGAATGCATTTGTGGCTGCCGTTTTTCTCAGGCTGTGTAGTGTGTATGATTTATGCGGTGCTCCCTGTGCGATGAGGATTTGCTTCCACTTATTTGCCACGTATGTGGCTGTCATCGGGTCCTTGGTAGCAGGAAACATAAAGCATGCTTGCTTTGAGTGAGACCTTGGCGTCTGTTTGATCATGTCGGAGATGGCTGTGACCACGCAGACACTGGGGTCGTGTGATGCTTTTAGTACTACTTGCTTGGACTGGTACGCGGATTGGAGGTTTTTGGGTGATTTTATGGTCAGTGTGACGGAGTCGTGCTGTATTCTGACGTAATTTCTCGTCAAGTGTATGAGGGGGTTATACTTCTTCGCAGTTGGCGACAGTACTTCTGATTGTCGTAAGCCTCCGTAATATATAGTGAGGAGTGCTGCTTTCACAGTCTGTAGTATTGGGTCTCGTGGTATGCTCAGTATGGCTCTGCGCAGTATATCGGTTGGAACTGGCAGCTTGGCTTTGGGCACGAATGACTTGTCTCGGTCGATCGCTTGAAGGGCCCATTTGACCCTCTGGTGGTCCAAAGCGTGAGTGGGAATGTCGTTGAGTTTGAACGTGGTCCTGATGTGAGACACATGGTTTCTTATGGTGCGAGGCGATGCTATACTATCTCGGAGGAACTCGATGTAAGCACATATCAAGATGTAGGTGGGCTTGGTGGGGTCCATGCCTATTGTGTGCGCGAACTGTTGGTAGCACCTGGCTGCGCCCTTCCTATTTTGAGTTGTGCCCGTTGCCCATGCCTGTGTCTGTCTCCTTGCCGCCCTTTCCATTAGCCTTGCCACGAGTGGCCCTGGGGGATGAAGAGAACATTGCGTTATTTATTGCAAAAAGACACGGTTGTACAAGCTTGAGTGAGCGTTCATTTAAGTGTTTCATCGCTGCACTCTTGTATTTGTCATTAAGGTGGGCTCTACTAAAGTTATCTGCGACCACGTTTTCAACACCTGCTATATGCTCATAACTAATGCGAATGTCATATATGGCTTGTGCCATCCATGCTAGCCTAGCCGCCTCGAGTATTGCGGTGTTCTTGCCTTTGCCTGTTCTAAATACTGAGACACTGGCTGCGTTGTCACAACGAATTAGAATGTGGCCGCCTCTGTCTGATTCTTTAACTAGGGTATGTAAAGCAACCGGTATGTTTACTGCTTCTAGCTCCGAAATGTTATTAACGCCTTGCTCCACCTTTGCCACCTGTGCTGCGTATGCGGAGTGTTCGTCAGCGCCGCCTATACCGGACAGGCATGCGTTGACCTCGATTATCTTGGTGTATTCTCGCGCAGGGATGACTGATTTCCCGTTCCACTGTGAGCAAAACTCGGTAAACCATCTTAGGTCTTTTGGCATGTCGGCGGAGATGTTTATATATTTCTTGCTTATACCTCTGAGTGCGTCTAGTAGTCGGCTGACGAACAGTCGTGCTGGGCCGACGCATTTGGCGACATGTATTAGCGATCCTATTAGTGATTGCAACTCCCTCTTGGACATGGAGCGCCTCTTGGTGTATTTACTGACTAGATCAAGTGTTTGTCTGACTTTGTCGATGGGTATACTCAGTGTCATAGTGGGGGCGTCGATGTTTATACCAAGCCAGCGTACCGCGGGGGCAGGGGGTTGTCTCTTATCAGTGGCTTCGGGTAGCCCAAGCTCAGCGAATAGTGCGATGGCCCTGTTGTAGTGCTTGGTGGCTAATTCTTTGTCTTTAGAAATTATGACGAGGTCATCTAAATACATGTGGCTCGAGATCCCCTCCCTCCCCAAAATTTTGACTATTGTATCTGCAACACGTTGCATGTGACAAGAGGAGGACCTCGAGCCGAATGGCATCGTTACATCCAGGTAGTATCTGTCTCCCCACTTTAAACACAAGAGCGGCCAGTCGAGCGGGTCGCTCTTGAAATTCTTATAGGCTCTACTTATGTCGATCGTGCTCATATATGCGTTTGGGCCGGTTTCTACTAGTTCATCTACAAGGCTTTCTACTGTGGGGAGGGAGTGCTGGCGCTGCTTTCCCCATACTGAATTCTTCATAAGATACGCATTCACAGACTTATCCTCAGGATAGCTTACGTCTATGATGACTCGCCTCGCCTCTGACTCTCGCTTTTCGCGGGACATCATAGGTGCGCAGTGGTACCATGTGTCAAAGGGGGGGGGAATCAAGTGGTCCAACCAATCCTCCCAATTTCACCTCTTTATTTATGAAGTCGTCTATTTTATCGGAGTATGCGTCGGCGCTGGAGTGATTCTCTCCTGTATCATAGTGGGACGTCGGTCAGAGGTATCCCATTGGGAAACCATAGGCAACCATATCGCACAACTCCCTTTCGTCATCATTATTGCACAAGTAATACCTCCATTTATCAATGTTCAAGTTAGTAGGGAGCTGTATCTTAGCGCCCAATGCGTTGGGTAGGCCCGAGCTGCGAACCTGGGCATATATCTCGCTATGGGTACTGTACGCGTCGTCAGTGATCATGCTCGGCCATGTTTGTTTGCGATGGAGGGCATATGCATGCGGGGAAAAGTCTATATCATCCTGGTCACGCTTGCCAGCGCATATTAGTCGTACATTATCAAAGTAAGCTTTGGTACCTACTCGTTTGATATCGAGTGAAGCTGTTAGGTGTTCAGTGCGGCCTGTGTCGGTGGGAATAGCGCTGTCATGACGAGCGGTGAGGCAGTGTCTCGTGTTGTGAGCGCCATCTTGCCCGGAAGTCTTGCTGTCTGCGTGGATAGGCGAGACAACAACACGGCCGTGTGCTGTGGGCGTGGCACTGTCATGGCGGTTGTTTACACTAGCCAGCGCGGTGACACGTCCAGGTACGAATGCAGGCGCATCCAAGTTCCACGGTCTTGGAGCGCCTACAAGTCGTTTTTTGCTGGGTAACTGGAATTTGACTGAGATACATGATTAGCACGGTTATTATGTCTATTTTGGCCTGCCGAGGTTGTACTTCCTTGGCCGTTTCTGTTTCCTCCTCTATCTGACGAGTTAGCATGAGATATTTTACGTATACAATCGGCGATTGAGTGCAAGCAGCTTTTACCCACTGAGTCGCAGTACGAACATATATGCAACAGATACATAGACCCTTCTGGATGACTAGTTGTGTGTTTACACCCATTGCGTGAATTGAAGGCCCTGCAGACAAGCTCAGTTTGACTAGAATTGGCTCTACTGGTAGAAGAAGTATTGTTATGCCTGTGACTAGAATTAGTGTGGTTTCCCCCGTATGCCCCAGACAGCGGAGTTGCGGCTCCAGCTGTGAGGCATAGTCTGACTCTTTCTTCCTGTATTCTACACCTATCGTCCCAGGTTAGGGTGCCGTTCTCGACCGAATCCCAGACGTGGTCTGACCACCGGCGTACAGCGGCCCACGGCCTGTCCAGCGAGTCACGAATAACTTTTCGTAGGTGATCAAACATGTCATAGTAATCTTCCCTATGGTATCCCCTAGAATCATCCAATAGCGATAGAAATGCATCTATGTACTCGACTGCCGTCATATTATGCCTAGCGTCTACCTTCTGCTTAACTGTTGTGATCCCCTCCCTACATATGAACATATAAGGTTTGGCAAACACTTTCGATGAGAGCATGTCAGAAATCACATTGTTCTTACCGTGGAGGCCCGAGGACCGCTTCTCCCGCTCAATCTCCTTCTCGAGGTGTCGGTCCCTATCCAACTGTCGCTTGAAGATTGCGGGGACGATGACCTCGGACCTCCGACGGCTGGACCTTCGTTTCCTGGATCGGGAACGTTTCCTATGTCGCCTCTTAGGTGGTCGCTCCTCTTCCTCAGATTCAGACTCGCTGGAGTCCTCGGACTCCTCCTCGCTCGACTCTGTTTCCGCCTCCCTCCGTTTCTTATGCTTGCTTTTGTGTGTGTCCTTTGGTGGGGGCTTCGTGTTCTTAGCTTGCTCCACTGTGTGACGCACTACTGTAGCCAGTTGTTGGGCCATCTTATCCACCGTTCCTTTCAGGCTTTCTACCGATGCTTCCATTGTTTGCACCTGTAAGTCCAGCTTCTTGCTTGAAGTTCGAGAGCGGGTTCTGGGTTCCCCTTCACTATGCTCCTCAACTTCTTGTTGTTCACCGGCGGGCGGGACTACCAGTGTCACCTGACTGGCGACTGTAGGCTCGGCGGCCTTTGTCCGGTGTGTCCTGCTTTTCCTTTTTCTGCCTGTCATGTTGAGAGCTATATGATATCTGGACGTTCTCGACCTTTCCCTCTTTCTTTTAGGTAATATAATACGCATTGGTGTATGGACTGCAGCGTGTATGGTGCGCCGGCAGTTATGTGTACTCCACTCTGCCAAGAAAAATTTGTGTGATGTGTTCGGAAGCGAGAGGTGAAGTGATTGAAGGTGAGTTTGGAATGAGGAGTACAGCGCCACGCTGTGAGGTGGCGCTGCAAGTGGTGTGTGGTGATTGGTTCCCAACAATGCCAACGCATAGCTATGCTATACAATATATTTTGCCTCAATATTCCATCATTAGCAGTTTCAATTCTAGCACATGAATTTTATTTATATGTATGTTAATAAGATCAGATTTCGTTCCCGATCCTACTATTGATCCTTAAAGAAATATACATCATAGATGCACAAACAAAATAAAACTGGTTAAATAACAAAAAATTTGGTGAGAATGCATCATGTATATCTCTATGCATAGAAATATTGTCTATATTATGGACAACATTCCCATTTTGAAACTTTGCCGATATATAAGATATATGATTATCAAAGGTCTCTTTGGTTGATCTGCGTAGATGAACAAAATAATGCTTGAACAAACAATATCAATAACAGAGTGAACCAAACTCACACAAAAAAGCGACTCATGAAATAAAACCTGCAGGTTTTAAAAGATGTTGAAAAGAAATATGTCCTACCTTTAGGCCTCCCCAACAAACAGATCCTGCGGCATCAACGGCAACTGTTGTTCTAGAATACTCAACTGCCCTATTTGTAGTGAGGTTCAGTTGGTGGCAGCTTGTTAGTTCAGATATGAGTAAACGCTATTAACATAATATACAGACAGAAAATTAGATATCCAGTATTTATTTGCATGTTTGCTCCAGAAACGTATCATTTGCAAAGGATGTGCAGTAACTGTGAACACATGTTTCAGATTGTTTAATAGATAAGGGAAGATCCACGTTGCAGCACGTGTAAATTATATTAAATTTAGAATAGAATAGAATAAACCCAACTTATACCTCAATGATGCTACACACATATATCCTTGATATATTGTATGTTGTACACATTTTTTTTACAATGTTTTATTCAGGTAAATTGGAACAAATACTCTTATTTCTATGAATTTTTGTTGTTGTACCATAAATAGTGAGTGAGTCAATGGTTACTTTTGCTTATGATAATAATATATCTATTTGAATAAACTTCAAGTTAACATAAGTCAAAATCTAATAAGTTTCTAGTTTTTGTTCCATTCTTTTCGAAACCATCTAAAATTCATTTCACTCGAGTTTTGGAGGATTTATGGGTCGGATTTTCAGAAAATGTATGATTCACCTGCACCAATCTTTTCAAATAACCCACATTTATGACACAAATCCGTTCAACACAACAAAACAGATTCATTGAATGAATACAACACAGAATACACTCCTGAGAAGATATACCTAGAATGTATCCGTTTTCACTCTAATTAGGCAGAATTGGAGAGATGTGTGGAAGTGTAGATTGTCCAATTTCCGAAAATCTGACCCATATGTCCATGCCTCCGAACCACCACTGCTCCCATTACCCTGTGAATCAAAATGTGAAATGGTGACAATGCTTAAAACTTAAAGTGTCTGGTAAACAAGAGGAATTATTCCATAGAAGTAGAAATTTGAGTTGAGATGACCCAGTAAAATGGCCATCAAAATGACTGTAATCACTGTAATTTTGGATTTCATTTTGACAGCCGAATATTACCCGAGAGACTCATTACTGATTTCGAATTGAACAATAATAACAGCTTAAGCAAGTAGTGTCCTGGATTTTAGAACCAGTCTAGTATCATTTAAGCAACATACCATTTAGTAGAATAGAAAATGTAATGGAAGGGCAAAAGTAAAATAATTATTATATTAGAATGTACTCTTTGGGAAGCACAGTATTTTGTTTGATTACTGTTTGTTTAAGTATCATAAACTCATATATGTAAGGGTCTTTTTCATATGAAATATGTTGTTTATAATTGGGCATTTCAAGTAAAGAACTCTAAGTAAATACAGTATTGCCTATAATCATGCTGGTGGGGAAATAACTTAGTAATCAGGGAGCCTGTTAGCTATGGTTTAACAGTTGAGGTGTCAACTAGTTGTCAGAAGCAAAATAGAAGCAAAATAGAAGCAAAATAGAAGCAAAATAGCTCTGTTGTGTGTATTTTCTCCCTTTTTCTAATTAAACAGGAATTTGGTCTAATAGAACTCACCTGTTCTTGAGATTAGGTATAGAATGATTTCAGTGTTTTAATCAAACTATAGACTAATCACTTCGTTAACGATATTAAGATTATCATATAGATCTGTGTTAGTTCAATTATTATGCTCTAGGCTGGTGCCAATAGGCATCCTCTTCGTTAAGAAGACATGCAATAATTGCCAATTTCTCCACCCTGACTAGGTTTCATGATACCTCCATGTACATGTGGACAATGTTGAGTTGTCCCGCCTGAAAGTTGAGAATATGGGGATTTGCATAACCACCATTTTGAATCTTGATTCGCATGGAATCATTGGACTGATGGCACAATGTAAAATCTATATAAAACATGTTATGTTCAGCATGGAATATTGGTGTTCCAATGTCAATATCCATGTGTATTACAAGTATCCATAACACAAGTTCAATCTTTCTATTGTGCATTTGAGTTTTCCAGATGATAGGTGAAAAGCCTTAATGTTTCATTAAAACTGTTGCTAATATATGTTGAATATCAGATTTGAACTGAATCCTTCCCAGAATGCACTGTAATAGAGATGCGCAGTGGCAGATGCAACTCCCCTATTAACTGTGTGTAAACACTTCAATACATGGGTCAGATTTTCAGAAAATGTACAATTCAATTTCGCCGATCCTCTCAAATAACCCAAATTTCAGACGAAAAGAAATTTCAAAAGACAGTTCAACCTAACCAAACCGATTGCTAGAAACAATGTAATGCCGAATATACTCGAACTTACAAAGTATTGGCCAAATTGCAGCCTAATTTAGCAGAATTTACTTAATGTGTACAGCTGCCAATAGTACATTTTCTGAAAATCTGACCCACATGTCTCTACCACCTAAGCCCTAATCTCAGGATCTCCCTGATGAGTAGTAGGTGCCAACAACTAAAGCTCCACATTTAGGTTAATTCAGTTACATTGGGAGGAAGACGAGATTGTGCACGTGCCACCTTGCTTCTATTATATGGGACGTTTCTTAGCACTCTAATGCAGACCACTATAATGGGATGGGGGTTTTTTTCAGGACAATTAGTCGTCACAAGTTGCAAACATTGGGTTTTGAGATATCATTTCATTTGAAAAAATGAGATCAAGCTGATTCCAATGATGGTTTCAAACATTAAGGACATTTAAGATGTGTTACTATATTTTATATTTTTACGTTTAAATAATGTTTGTTATATTTTCTGGGTGGGCAATTACCAGTAAAATAGCTAAACATACTCTTTAGGATGACCTTGAGAACGCAAGGATATATTTAATCTACAGTCTTGAAATTTGGTACATATGTATATACATTTAAGTTACAGAGGAACGTAACCCCTCAAGAATGAAAACATCCCAACGAAAAGATCTCATGAATAAATCACTTTGAAAAATATCACTTTTGCGACTTGTGACCTATGGGTCAGATTTTAAGAAAATGTACAATTCAATTTCGCCAATCTTCTCAAATAACCCATTTTTATATGAAAATCAAGTTCAAAATACAGTTCAACCGAACCAAACCGATTGATAGAATCAATGTAATGCTGAACATACTCGAACGTACCTAGTATTGACCAGATTTCAGTCTAATTTAGCACAATTTGCTAAATGTGTACAGCTGCTAATTATACATTTTCTGAAAATCTAACCCATATATTTCTGAAACACATTACATATCCTCCAGCAGTATTTCACTCCGAGTAGAAGTTGGTTTCCATCATGAATGTCCCTATATGTGATCCGTTTTAGGAAAATGAGTCATAAGTCACAAAATATGGATTTTTAGATATCACCATATTTGAAAAGATGAGATCAAGCTGATTCCAATGATAGTAAACAGTCTGATAAAATAATAAGTATTTCTAGATTTTAAGTTTGATATTTTCGTTTTTGAAAAAAAAAGTTTCCAATATTTCTGGGTGTCACTAAACAGTAATGTAACGAAATGTAGTCCATATGAGGACCTTTAAAACGAAAAGATATCTTACATAGATTCTCCTGGAATTTGATACATCGATTGACATAACCATAAGTGACACACTCCCCAAAAATCAGAACATTCCAATGAAGTGATCTTGTGAAAAAAACACTTTGAAAAATATCAATTTTGCGACTTATGACTCATTTTCCTGAAACACATCACATATTAGTAGTCATGAATTGCTTTGATTGTAAAATAGGTGATTCTCAAATAATATCTGATCTGGGAGCCTCTGAGCCTAGATAGACTTGCCTTACGTTGGGAGACATGTCCTGTTAATTAGAATAAAACCTGGAAAAATAAATTATGTAATAATGTCATTACCGAAAGGTCTCATCACCTTTAGAGAGTTATCTATTGATTGAAAGAGATGATGAAACACAAGAGCGGAAACAAACTAGTAATAATGTAATACTTTGTATTGTATACTATATATGTTATCGGCGTTGAAGGATAAATGAAGAATTAAGTTTTACTGAAACTGTATAGTAAATGTTGGCCATGGGCTAAGTTATGGCATTATAAGAGAAATTGTTAAACAGAAGTGAGTATATCACTGAAGGAATCGATTTGTTATAAGATCGAGAAAGAAGAAATGAATATATGACAGATATAAGCGATATTAATAGAAATGTAACAAAAACACAACTTTATAGAATTTAAGTACCTTTTTCAGATCACACCAGGACCACATACCAAAAAGAATACCTCTATAAACATTTCGAACTTTTATTAACGGACCTTACGAACTCAGTTCCTCATGGAACGAACATTCAATTCACTGTACCATTGATTCTACTCACACCTATGTTATTTATTGTTCATTTGACGGGTACCCAGGAAGAACTATCCGTAGAGGTTCCGCCCGATTATGTACGCCTGAAGTCATAATAAAAGTTGTTATATATATATTAAAACCATACATGGAACAACAGACACATACATTGATCAGATGGTGGCCTTGAAGACCTGCTTTCATTAGCAAAATGTTAATTGTTCGTGAAATAATTTAAGCATATTTCCCTCAAAATACAGATGTATATAATTGTACAGCATCGGAATAAAAATATTACAATACAAAGGACTAAATCTCCCTCCCCATTCCAGTCTCTCCCTCCCCCTCCCTCCTTCCTTCACTACTAACTCCTCCCCCTTGGCAGTATCCACCAATCAGTGCCTCGTAAACCATCATAGCTCAGTGTGTGCAATGCCCACCAGGGGGTTGTTACTTACCTGAAATGACCGTGAGAGGGCGCCGTGGTGGCAGATAGCAGCCCCCTCTATCGACGGGCGGGAGAGTAGGCCCACGGGGGCTACATGAGCTGTCTTTACTGGTCGCTAACGTCGCCATTTTTCTCCACCTTTACCGCTTATAGTGCCCCCTAGGGGACAGTCTATGAGGTATTAACATCGGGTGAGCTGTCTTCATCCATTAACTGGTGTAGGTACCAGGGAGGGGAACAATACAGCTAGGAATTATTTCTATGTACTTCCTTATGGAGTTAACTTCTTCATTAACGTAATAAGTGTGATGTGTTTCCGGAAAATGAGTCACAACTCACACAAAAAACTATTTTCCTAAGTGATTTATTCACAAGATCTCTTTATTGGTATGATCCAGTGTTTGGCTGGTTTAGTGCATGCAGCCATATGAATTCAAGTATCAAATTTCAAGACTGAATATATGTTTGCCTTTAAGAGGTATTTCTATAGAGTATAATTATTTAGTTACTTTTCTGGTATTTGCCCACCCAGAAATATTGCAAACTTGTTTTCAAACATAGATATTATTAAACACAAAATATACAAACACTTCTTGGATGTCCTTAATATTTACCATCGTTGGAATCGTCTTCATTAAATGTGATGTGTTTCATGAAAATGAGTCATAAGTCGCAAAATTGATATTTTTCAAAGTGTTTTTTTCACAAGATCACATTATTGGAATGTTCTGATTCTTGGAGAGTTCATCACTTATACCTATATCAGTCGTTGTATCAAATTTCAGGACAATCTATGTAGTATATCCTTTAGTTTTAAAGGTCCTCATATGGACTAAATTTAGTTACTTTACTATTTATTCACCCCCATAAATATTGGAAACTTTTTTTTTTCAAAAACGAAAATATCAAACTTCAAATCTATAGAAGTACTTATTAGATTATTAGACTGTTTACTATCAATGGAATCGGCTTGATCTCATCTTTTCAAATATAATGGTATCTCAAAATCTATTTTTTGCGACTTATGACTCATTTTCCTGAAACACATCATATTTCACCTTTTTAGATATGATGAAATCTCATAATCCGTTTTGTGTGACTTGGGACTCATTTTCCTGTAACACATGAGCATTAGGTATCGAGATAAAGAAATACAGATGATTCATCAAAAATCAATTGTCAACAATTCATCACCAACATTCTAACAGAGATCACATTCTGGCGTGAAATAACAAATATAGAACATTAAGTCCTATAAATGTATTTCTTTAAAAACGCATCTTGTAAACGAAGACTGAGAGCTACCAACTTCTGCTGAACTATACATGGGCCAGATTTTTAGAAAATGCGCAATAATAAATTCTAATTTAATAAATTCTGGGAATATTATAATCAATAACAAAAGTATCAGAGTATATTTGGTATTACCTTGATTCAAACAATCTGTTTGGTTAGGTTGGATTTATTTTTTAACCTCATTTGTGTCTTAACTATGGGTTATTTGAGAAGATTGGTGAAGACGAATTGTACATTTTCTGGCGATTTCACCCATTTATATACAATTGCCAGGGCAGGCAGCAGATTGCCTTGGTGGTATGAGAATCTCTGGATCGTAGATGGAGAATGTCAATAGTTGCAGATAAGAAACTTTCATTCTATTATACTGACATAAATATCAACACATATCAAAGAACATATGAAAATACCGATTCACTCTTTGTTCCATTCTTTTCCAACTCCTATTAATGTACAGCTTTTTTTCCTACAGAGCTTCTGAAATGTTCTCATTTGTGTTGGGAGGACCCGCCAAAATCCCTATGATGACTTTACTGATTATCGCTCACCGATGGCATTCTTGTCATGTCTGTACCCATTGAAATTCTTGTATGAACATAACAACAGCAAATTATTGATTAATTCAGTAATATAAGTCATGAGCATATTGGTAAAGATTTGATAACATGCCAAACAGAGGTATAAGAATCCCTTGAACCCCCCCCCCCCACCCCCACCCGATCCATTGTACAATTCGCCTCCCCCAATCCTCTCAAATAACCTTGACGCAAGACAAAAGTGAGGTTCCAAATTCAGTTCAACATAAACGAACAAATGCCTTCAATCAAGGCTATATTAATACTCAAATATAGGTCTACCTAGTTTTGATCATTTTTCAGCCTAACTTAGTGTGTACATCTGCCGATTGTACATTTTTTGTCGACTTGCCCCGTAAACTGGTAAAGCAGGCTATCTGTATACCACCAGTAGTGCACCCGCAGGGGCAGGAGGAGGAGGCAGTGAGACAATGAGATTTCACCCGTAGCTTCCTCATCTGTTACAACTTGCTGACCAAGAATAATGGCCTTCCTTACAGAGTCTGAAGTACATGGCTTGACCGGGCTGATTCTAGGCCAGGGCCTGCTGCTGGCACCATGGGCTAACCACTGACTGGTTAGGTTGGGAGTCAGGTGGTCAGAAAATGGATCCCTTTTTTTGACATACATTTATTCAGCGAACAGAGATGTTTCCTCTAATTTCCTCTAATTTGGTTTAGGTAATAATGAGATGAGATGGTTGATGGGAGTGATAAGTAAGTTGAACGGTCTGGTATGATATTAGACATGTCTTAGACATGAGGACTTGTTATTACATAACCTTTGAAATAAAGGTTAGAACTAGGCTGAGCTTGGATTCTCAATTCAATTTTTTTTGGTCTGATTGACACAGTATTAGTTTCTTCGAGCAATTGGTCAATATTATATCGCCGTGTTATTTCATGGCATATCTAAGTGTGCAGGAAAATGTGTCACTAGTCAGAACATGTATATTTTTCAAAGTGTTTCATTCACAAGATCTCTTAGAGATGTATTTTTTCTTGGGCTGCCTAGCGCTGCTTATAACATGATTATGTGTACCAGGCTTCAAGACAGTATATTATATATATGCATGAATTTCTAAGGTCATCTTACAGAGTATGAGTTTGAAATGATGCGATCAAGCCAATTCTAATGATTGTAAACTTTAGGACACCTAGAAATTTCTATATTTTAAGTTTGATGGTTTGGGTTTTGAAATTTAAATATTGATGTGCAATCTTTGTGGATGACGAATTACCTGTAAAATAACTGAATTCACTCTATACAATGCCCTTAAAACGCATAGATATATTAAAAATACTGTCCTGAAATGTGGTACATGTATACATGCAACCAGGAGCGTTAAGCAGCCATAACAAATGAAACATTCCCACAAAATATCTTGTGAATGAAACACTTTGAATGATATCAATTTTGCTACTGGTGATTCATTTTCCTGCAACACGTCACAAATATTGAAACGCATATACCCGATGCATATTCAGGGTATTTAACGGTAATATATCAGGAAATGGAAATGTATTATTCTAAAACTCAATATGTTCATATCTTATATAAACTCGTACTTGTGAAACAGCATGTGGGTCAGATTTTCATAAAATGTATGATTCGCCTTCACCAATCCTCTCAAATAACCCACATTTAAGACAAAAATTAGCTTCAAAATGCAGTTTGAATTAACAGAACTGATACTTTAAATCAATGTGATCCCAAATATACTCATATAAACCCGATATTAATCATTTTTCAGCCAAATTTCTTAAATGTGTAGATCTGCCAATTGTACATTATCTGAAAATCTGACCCATGTGATGCTTAGCTGAGACATATAACGGGAGTTTCTCTATTATGCAGATATTATGTGTAATGTGTTCCAGATAAATGAGTCACAAGTAGCAAAAATGTTGTTTTTCAAAGTGATTTATTCACAAGAACTCTCACTCTGAATGTTTTCATATTTGGGGTGTTCAGCGCTGTCAGTAGCATGAATACATGTATCACATTGGATGACTGTATTTAATATATCCATGCATATCAGAGGTTATCCTAAGGAGTATATTTCAATAAATTTACCTACTTTCCTATAGTGATTGACCATTAAGTAATATCATTAACGTTTGTTCATGCATACACAAAGTAAATATTTGATGCTGTAATGTGTACTATCATCGGAATCCATTTCATCTCTTTTTAGATAAGATAATATCTAAGAATTCATTTTCCCCGACTTGTGGCTCATTTTCAACACATCACATATTATATATATACAGGTAAACTAACGAGTTGGTTGCAGGAGCGTGCATATTGCACGAGTTGCATAGCAACAAGTGCAATATTCTGAGCGACTGAAACCAACGAGTTAGTTAACAGATTTATTATACATGCTTTCAATCATAAAAATAGAATCAAATCGAGTCATAAATTTGTATTTTACCCGTAATCTTAGTAAAAAACACCCAGATTGGTTGCTATGACAATCCCACATAAATTACTAGTGAAATACGCACTATGCATAAATCACTCTAGATACGTTGTTTTCAGAGCAATGCGTGAATATTAAACATAATATTTATAATATATGGTCATATGTTGTATTCTTCTGCGGGACACGTTTACTTAGCATTTATTCGCAGTTGGTTCAACACATTATTTAAACAACATTAAACAGATTTCCTGCTAATCCTTAAATGTACTAAATGCATCAAACTGCATCGAGTAAACAAAGCTATTTGTGTGCTTTGACAAACGTCCTTCCTAGTTCTATAACAAAGTGCTCTTTCCTTATTGGGACATTTTCAAAGCGAGAACAATGTGTTTTAGTGAAAGTCACGTTTGAGGCATTTGGAGGGAATTTGAGGATGCAACATCAGCACATTTGAACAAAGGTTTTGGGATGACAACACGTACATAATCTGCTTAAAATCTGCTAATACTCTTTAAATATATCAAATTCGTTAAACCTTTGTAAGGAGTTTTCAAATCTTGACGATATATTCTCTGGATTGTGACAACCATTTTTGATGTGTTTTAGGAAAATGAGTCATAAATCGCAAAATATCGATTTTGACATATTACCATATTTGAAAACAGGAGATCAGGCCGATTCTAATGTTAGTAAACACTAGGATACCTAATAGTATTTCTATATTTTAAGTTTGATACTTTTATTTTGAAAAAAAATAAAGTTTGCAATATTCCTTGGAATTTGATACATATCGATATAACTTTAAGTGATACACTCCCCAAAAATCAGAACCTTACAATGAAGCAATCTTGTGAAATAAACACCTTGAAAAATATATTGTTTGCGACTTATGAAAATATCTGCAAAAACTGTTATGATAGAAGTCAGTTTGAATATGAGATGTGTACCAGGGAAATGACTCGCAAACAAATAAAAAAGTTTTTATTGATTTTCCACAAAAAACCTTTGTTAGAATCCTTTCATGTTTAGAGTGTCAGGCGCTTGTGGTGGTATGAACATATGTGGGTCAGACTTTCAGAAAATGTACAATTCGCCTTCACCAATCTTCTCAAATAACCCGAATTTAAGACAAAAATCAGGTTCAAAACACAGTTCAACATAACCAAAAAGATTATTTGAATGAATACAATACAGAATACACTCAGATATACCTACAATTTATCCCTTTTCACTCTAATTTAGCAGAAATTAGGGGTGTGTATAAGTGTAGATTGTGCATTTTCTGAAGATCTGACCCATAATTATACCCAATCTCAAGACTCTGAATATGTTGATCCATATCTGAGGTTATACTAAGAAGTATATTTAACTACCGTACTAGTCTTTTACCATTTAGGAATATAGCTATAGTTCATGCATAACATACAAATGGAAATTCCTATTTGATACCCTAATGTTTACTATCATTGGATTCGGCTTGATCTCCAAATATTTTCCAAATATGATGATATCCCAAAATCCATCTTTTACGACTTGTGACTTATTCTCCTGTGCCACATGACATATATGTGAGTGATTTGGTCTGCACTAAATCATTTCACAGCCTTCTTACCACGAATAGAAGAGGGAGCATCAATACTTGAGAATCGAATTGTTTGTTTTGAGAAGTAAGAGTCAGATTGGAAAGGAAAAACTCTCGGATTTTGGTGGATCACCGGAATGAATGCTTTAAATAATGATATTTTACAGCAAGACGAACCGGCTCATATCCTTTAATACTCTATGCTGGTGACCTCATGATTGGTTGGGGAGGAATGGACTACACAAAAAGAACATTTCTGGGGAATCATCTGAGAACGCACGTTCAATGGCACAAACATGAACAAATTCCAGCTGATTTGGTCAAACAAGACCTCGTTAAATCAAGAATAATGGTAATACATATGAGCAGGTGAACCAGCACCGAATATATTGGCAACCTAGCCTAGCAACGCCTCCTGGGAACCACGCCCCACTTGGTCCTGTCTATGACGCCCTACCAATGTTTACCTATGACGTCATAGTCCCATGTCTTCCACGCCCACCTTTTCCTTCCACTCTCTAACCTCCACTTGCCCGAGCTGCACATACAAATATTTTCTTTTACTGAATGTACATGTATTATGGTAGATAAAACCTCCTTCGGTGGGTTTCAAGGCCATTCCTTCTCTTGACTTCATCATTTTCCTCAGTGACAGGCCACATATGTGGTAGTTTTTATTTCCATTTTTAACAATGACAATCACATGGAAATATGGATTACATCTTCTGTATATACGAAAAAATGTCACCTGAAGTGCCGTTGTAAATGAATAAAATTCAACAGAGAGTAAATTGTTATTAACAAACAATGGTAATTTCATAATTAACTCCACGGTTACACGATCACTATCAGTTTTCAGCCGACGTGAATACAATGATTCTTGTAATGATGTAGAAAAATAGTGGTTTTTCAGACTCTGTGTGTGGATGCACGGAGTCAATGACCATTAACATAATGTAATAACATTGTTACAATAGTGAATTTGTTCTCTCTTGACTCTTGTCGCTGACTAAACTGACGTTGATTCTTCTTTTGAATAACGCGTCTTGACAAAGATAAACATAATATTCAATTAAATTAATTAAATTAATTTACTGTTTTCAGCCCTTGAAGGCTGTTCCTATGGTAGGGTTGTATTAAGATGAGATGCTTTATGATGATATGCTATGCTATCCATACACGTGCTTAGTCTATTAATTCAATTATTTCTCGTCGTGGTGAAATAGCTTAGAAAGTTAGCATTTAAGGATTTGTATGTACACCTAGTCTCCATTATGATTGATCAGCAAAATTTAAATGGATAAAAGAAATCTGAATGAGCGATCTATGAGGCTACATTACAGGTCTATTATACCACACATTAGATTAGGAAGATCCCCATAATAGGGCCAGATATTCAGAAAATGTACAATTCAACTTCACCAAACCTCTCAAATAACCCAAAGTTCAGACGATAGTAAAGCTCAAAATACAGTTCAACCTAACCAAACAGATTGCTAGAATCAATGAAATGCCGAATATACTCGAATTTACCTAGTAATGACCAAATTGCAAAATTGCCGCCTAATTTTGCAGAATTTACTAAATGTGCACAGCTGCCGATTGTAAATTTTCTGAAAATCTGATCCGATAGCCAAGTGGGACGGAATGAACTCTAGCTTTTGGCCTTGCTGATAAAGTCAGTAATCTATCCATTCATCCCGCCATCAGATCATATCATATCTTATCTTGAGCATGATTAATGGAGGTAATTCATCAAATGGAAGGACAAGTGAAATTAAAAAGCCGATCCTCGACCATGAAGTGACTGGGTTGGTGAGTGGAACATTGAGCATGAAATGTCCGCCCCTCCACCTTAAACAATCCATCGCTCCTTCCACTTGGTGAGCCTGAGTCACTTACTGGAAACAAGATGGGTCTCACAGACAAAGTCTGAGAATTGAGGATTTGCATGTGCCACTGTGTATGTCTGTTAGAGGGTATGCTGGGATGGATTCTGATGGAATATGACATACAAATATCTGGCAACATTTTCATCGGAAATTCGACGAATGTTTACACCAATATCATAGCTTTCATAAATGATCTATGACAACCATATATGGGTCAGGTTTTCAGAACATGTACAATCGTCAGCTGTACACATTTAGTAAATTCTGCTAAATGAGGCTGCAATTTGGTCAATACTAGGTAAATTCGAGTATATTCGGCATTGCATTGATTCTAACAATCTGTTTGGTTAGGTTGAACTGTATTGTGAACTTTAATTTCGTCTGAAACTTGGGTTATTTGAGGAGATTGGTGGAGGTGAATTGTACATTTTCCAAAAATCTGACCCATATGCATGGTTGGAAAGATAGAGACTTGTGTTATTGAAACATGTATAACACATGAATATAAATTTACATTATAGCATTGATAAATAGTTCATGCTGAACATGGCATGTTTTCAATGGATTTGATACTGTACCATTAGTCCCTCAATTCCATGCAAATCAGAGGTCAAAATGGTGGCTATGTAAATCCCCTGTTGGGGGAATTACATGTGCCACTGCGTATGGCTGCTAGAGCACAAGGATGGGATGGATTCTGTTTCAATATGACATACACATATCTAGCAATATTTGTATTGTACCTTGTGAAACTGGTCTACGATAACTAAATGCATGAGAGGAAAGATGGGGACTTGTGTTATGGAAACATATAGCACATAGATATTGACATTAGAGCACTGATAAATAGTTCATGCTGAAGATGGCGGATCTGCGAATGCTACACTGCATGCTGAGATGCATTCAGTTCAAATCTGGCATACAAATATTTAGCAACATTTTAATGAAAAAAAAAGAATGCTAGGGTGTTTTTTTATCAATATCATAGGTTGTGTAAAGGATGTATGAAAACTAAATGCATGATTTGGAAGGGAACATGTGTTATGTAAACATGTAACACAGATGGATATTTACCGTATTATTTACATGCAACGTCACATGTTATTCCATGCTGAAAGAAATATATGTTCTATATAGTGTGTTATTACATACGTTCATGATTTCAATGACGTGATACAGGGGTACCATCTGATAAGTCTCATGGCATACCACTGCTATACGGGTTGTCATGGAAGCACGTGACCCAAAAGATGCAATTTGATTGGTTTGGCAACGTTGCGCTCTTGGTGACGTTGCATTATCCTGTATACAGCTGCATTGCAAGTTTCGAAAATTTTCAAGCAAAGTTCTGATAATTTGGCAAGAAATAAAGTAATGATAAGGTAAATCTCGGGATGTTGTGCGATTTGACCCTCCATCTCGATTGATTTGAAACCTCCATCATGCCATTATATATTTATTACATACAGATTTGTAAATATAGTTGTTATATATTTACCTTATTATTACTCTATTTCTTGCCATTAGATATAACACTGACATACATACACCTCCCATAACTCTGTCAGCTGATTCAATTTTTAATCATGTTTATAAACATACAACAGCAACAAATGTTTGATTCCCTTAGACCTGTAGGTCAAACTATGAGTAGATGTGGTGAGACTGTTGTAAAGAAATCTAAGGGTTTTTTGCCCATAGGTTCAGTGTTGTAGGAAGTAAGACCAGAAGTCGGATGTAGCAGTAGTTCGTCAGGTTCAGCCCAGGCAGGAGTGACTCAGAGAGTGCCTCAAGCTTCCCCTTTCCGTTTATTTATAGTCAGTCAAATCCTTAATTAATGCATAGAATCTGAGTAGCTCATCCCCCTCCCCTCCTGGCCAGGCCATGAGTGGCGTGCATGTCTGACCATGATCAGGGCTAAATGGGTTAGGGTTTCAACCCAAAGAATCAAATTCTTTACACTGTATTGTCATAATAGCTGGAGTTGCAGCTATAAGTCAGTGCCAGGTCCACACTTCTTATAACAAATGGCACGATGTAGGTTTATATTCTGGTCAACATGAGCTGAAGAATTGAATGAGTCCCAAAGGGACGAGTTCCATTCAGCTCATCTAGTATTATATACGCCAAGAAATGTTTTTATGTTCTGAGCTTTGGTGTGTAACGCATACTTTCATTGCCTGCTCCGGCTTCTCTCCACCACATCCACCCGCCATGCCATAATCAGGGCATGAAGGTAGGCCAACGCCTAGCAGTTGTTTTGGGGATGGGAATGGCGCTCATTTTAAACAGTCAGTGCCAGTCTTTAATGGATAAACATGACTCTAGCATTGTTGGTGTGCATAAATGATGTATCAATTTCAGACAAATTTGAAAGGAAAATGTCTTAAGATGTCTTAATATGTGATTACGGTGGATTTAATTGACGATTTCTATACAGTGATGTTGACATTCGGACAAAATGTAGCTATCTGTTTGTATTTGCGTTGAAACAATGTATCGGGTATGACCATTTTGGGTGTTTTGGTATTGGCCGATGGCGCACTTCTTTCAAAGCGTATTAGTTGTATCTCCTCAAGACCCATTGTAAACTGTACAGAGTGCCATTAGGTATTTATTACATACTGATTTGTAGATTCATGTGTTATATTTACCTTATTGCCAAATTATCGGAACAATGTCGGAACACTTTTGAAACATGCAAGCCAGAGCTACACAGCAGCCGCTAAGAGCCTAACGTCATAAACCAATCAAATTGCGTCATTTGGATCATGTGTTACCATGACAAACATAACGACACACGTGTGAGTGTAAAAAGCTAAAGGCACACCCAAACAGCCCACTAGTAACTGATCAAGCATATAATAATTTACCAAAATGTGTGAAGAAGTATATATTGCCTTGTCTAGCGGGGAATCAGCATTGATCCTTAGTGCAAGGGCTCCTGTCCTGGCTTAGCAAAGCCTTCTAGCTTAGTCCCACTCAATCCTGGGATATATCGGCGGGCTTATAGATCTCCGCGATACAATACAGCCATGTCTATATGGGTCAGGCTTTTTGTATTACGTACAAGGATAAAAGTTGGGACAGAACATATCTGATCTAATTTTCTCATATCATGACTTATAGGATTGAATTCATCTATATTCTGCTGCTGTTATATGTTTATGCAAGGATTTGAAGTGTAATCGCCGAGGGAAAACTGACACCGATGAGTGATAATAAGTGAGGTCACTATAGGAAGGGATTTGGGCGGGTCTTCCAAATACAAGTGAGGACCCTTTAACAGCTGTAATAATAACAATAACAAGTGAACAGAATCCTTCAAAATTCTGTTCAAATGACCATTAGATGGGTCGGCAAAGAATTTAATAGAATGTAGAAACTATTTAGATTTTGACCGACGTTATAAGACCACTAATAATGTTAAACCTAGTTGAAATAGGGTCGGTAACTGCACCGGTTAAATAGTAGAGAGGATTAATAAGGGGTAAGCCTTGGCAGGTGATTGGCAGGTGCAACGCATCCAATCAGAGAGGAAGAACCATCATTACTTCTATGTAAAAATAATAAATGTTTACAATATCTAGTTGTTGACAATCCCTAGTATTAGAATGAGGCTTACAAACGCAATGATGTATCCTGGGTTGGAGTTTGTCACATATACGTGTTCGGGAAATTAGTCAAAAGTCAATTCCAATTGTGCCAAACATTAACTACATGTTTGATATTTTTTTATTTTTGAAAAAAAAATTCCAATATTTCTTGGTGGATCATTGCTAGGAAAGTAGCTAAAGACACTCCTTAGAATGAACTTAGAACTTCAGGGACATACATACTCAATACATGCAATTTATTTGGTACATGTATTATGAATACGACTTGAAGGGTTACATAGGCCAAAGATTCCTCAAGGGGATCTTGTGAATATTGCATATTGAAAAATATAAATTTTGCGACTTGTGACTCCTTTTCCTGCAACAAATCATATATATCCTGACAACAGAAGGATGGTGCAAGATACCCAAGATAGGAGAACATCCCTATAAAGAGATCCTATCAAGAAAACACACTTAGACAAATATCAATTTTATTGCTCTTGCAATGTTATATCACTCCTACAACCCGTGCTAGTATATATACCTCAATAGCTGCTGTGTACAGTGAGTTCTGCGCATGTATGCACGGAGCCACCTCCCCCGACAAATGATGTTTGAGCTTCCATTGTCCTGCTTACTTCCGGCGGAAATGACGTTATCTCAAGCCACAGGGGAGGTGAAGCGTCTTGAGGACAACAAATGCTGGGGATAAGTTGGTTATGGGCGATGATAGGGCAATGCGTAGCATGGTGCCCGTCCTCTGCCTCAGGTCATGTGGTATGGGGCAGATTGTTAGAAAATGTACAATTGGCAGCTGTACACATTTAGTAAATCCTGCTAAATGAGTCTGCAATTTTGGCAATACTAGGTAAATTCGAGTATATTCGGCATTGCAGTGATTCTAGCAATCTGTTTGGTTAGGTTGAACTGTATTTTGGAACTTTATTTTCGTCTGATATTGGGTTATTTGAGAGGATTGGTGAAAAAGAATTGTACATTTTCTGTTGACTTCACCCGTATAGGGATTGTCCTTTTTCTAGCCGGATGGGGAGGGAGAGAGGCGGGGTCACTGAGGAGCGAGAGTAATCTTTTTCCAGCAGCAAAGGCTTCCATAACGGCCCTGAAAGCATGGAATTTAAATTGCAGCCATACATTTTCTAATAATTAAAAGTAGCTGGATAATGGGTCAGATTTTCATTAAATGTACAATTGACCTTCACCAATCCTCTCAAATACCACAAATTTAAGACAATAATGATGTTCAGGATTCCGCTCGACACAAACAAACAGACTGTCTGAATAAAGGCAATACCAAAGATACTCTGATATACCTAATGTTGACAATGTTTCAGTCTAATTTAGCAGAATTTACGGAATTATCTGAAAATCTGACACATATATAGCACAAGGGATTCATTGCACTGTTTCCAACTGTATGGTCAACCATTTGCATACAAGAAGATTTGTCTATCTTGAAAATGGAATAGTTGTAGAATTATTGTAGGAAAATAAGAAGTAATACGAGTAAGTCTAAAGGCTGTGATCCTAAGATCTTAAATGAATGTTTATTGTGATCTAAGCATACAGGTGGGAGCTTGGTCCATGTGGCTGTTGTTCATTGGTGGAATTGAAAAGTAGGTGAGGTGCTACCTGAGCCTTACTGCAATAGATTCCTGGGAAATGATACCTTATGAGTTATGGACATAATTTAAGATAATAAATAAGATAATAATAAGTAATAAGTAATGGTCATAAAGTGGTTACCCATTGTTAGGTAATTAATACGTAACGTGATGTAACAATATTGGGTTGAACCTTTCTCAACTCATAAAAGTGGTCTCCACTGGCTACGGTAAGCTATGTATTAAGCGCTGCGTTAAGTCTTGCGATGGTGCTGTGTTGTTGAGGAGTGCCGAGGTCCTGCCTACATGATTCACTGACCATACATGACCACGTCATTTCTCACCAACACAGCACCAGCACAAACCATCGCAAGGCTTACCGCAGAGCTTACCGCAGCCAGTGGAGACCACCCTTAAGGGTTCAGGTAACCCTAATACCCACAGTTAACATAGATGTAACATACAAACAGAGCTTTAATAATTAAACAGTGTGACCCAGCTCTTAGCAAATACGTATGCTGGGGGTGGCTGGACACAACAAAGGCTATGTCATGCAGCCAATACTTGACGGGTCCTGTCGTCAGAATATGTTAAAACTGCATTCTCAGCTATTATGACAAAACAAATCATGCAAATTTACTCATGTTATGACTTATAGGACTGGATTTATCATCAATCTGCTGTTGTTCTATGTTAATGTAAGAATTAGGAGTGAAATAGGCCAGGACCAAAAGGATGCCGGTGAGCGATATTAAGTGAAATCATCGTAAGAAAGGCTATGGGAGGTCCTCCAAATACCAATGAGGACGTTTTAGGTTGGAAATTATGAATGCTCGGTGTATCTTTGTATATTTGATATTGCGTTATTGAGAACATGTGTTTAGTTATGTGAAACTGTACTTTGAAGACTTTGATCGTCAGGCATGCTCTAAATTTGGGTTATTTGCGCAGATTTTTTAAGGCAAATTATATATTGTCTGAAGACTTATATTGAGATCCCAAGATGTTGTTATCAGTACAAGTACATGCAGGACATTACATATTAGCACACACATGTATAATTAGCAGTCAGAAAGTCAGTCCTGATGTGTAAATGGGTCAGATTTTCAGAGAATGTACAATTGGCAGCTCTACACATTAAGGAAATTCGGCTAAATTTAGCTGAAAAATTATGAATATCTGGTATATCTGAGTATATTTGGGATCACATTGATTTAGAGCATTAGTTCTCTTAATTCAAACTGCATTTTGAAGCTCATTTTTGTCTTAAATTTGGGTTATTTGAGAGGATTTGTAAAGGCGAATTGTACATTTTATGAAAATCTGACCCAAATGAAAAATTTCAAAACAAAAATTTCTTGTGAAAAACACAATTCAAAATAATCATTTTTGCGACTTATGTATACATGTTTCTGTGACACATAGAAAGGAAGTTACTGGGCTCCCCTTCACGTTCATCTCCTTGGTGCGTATACACCGGGCACTAATCAAGAATGAATGTTATCTCTCCCTCGGGCTTACTCCACATCTCACATGACGCCTGCAGGACGCTTGTTTGTGACGTCATAGGTGTGCACTGACGTCATAAACAAATATAATTACCCTGCGTCAGCGGGAGCGGGGGGGGGGGGGGGGGATAGTTAGCCTTCTCCCGAGGCACAGGACCTGGCAAGATTCCTGGTCCTTTACTCTTTCTAGTTTATATAGCCATGGAGATATTTAGTAATTGTTTGAGATTTTCTTATCAGGGCCCGTTGCACAACAAATATTTAAAAGGGGATTTACATAGCCGCCATTTTGAATTATCATTCGCATATGGTATTATGGGACTAATGATACACTGGAAAATCTATAGAAAAGCTGTTATGTTCAGCATGGAATATTTAATCTCTTGTGAATAGCCACAAAAACTAAAACATGACTTCATCTTTCCAGCATGCATTTGGAAAACATTCTAGCATTTCTGATAGAAATGTTGCTAAATATGTGTATGTCAGATCTGAATTGAATCCATCCCAGCGTAATAGAACTGCACTGTGGAACATGCAAACCTCAATTACGTAACCATATCCATATCTTTTGTGTCTCTTAGGTCGTATTTTTATGTATAAACTTGATGTCTTTTGTTACGTTTTCCACTCCATGTTTTTCTGCACCCATGTATTTCTTTTAACGTATATTTGTATATCAGAGATACGGATACGTTTACGTATAGGTTACTGAACCTCCCTAACGTGCTCCATAGGATGACCTTTGGAATGCTAAGAAATATTTAATACACTGTCTTAAAATTTAAGACATTCATGAAGTAATATGATGCTCTAGGCCCTCCAAGAATGAAAATATTCCAGTAAGAAATTCTAGTATAGATATAAATATAGATTTGGCGGCTTGAAACATACCACATATATGACGACTGTAGCAGGAAGATCTGCTCATTTCCTTTTGTATCGAAGTCTACATAAGATATTAATCTATCAAGAAATGTAACCCACTCAAATCAAGCATCTATGAGCAACTCAACAGTGGGACAATGGTGAAGTAAACATGCGTCTGTTCCTCTGTAAACAGCTTCCAACCCATGACTTAACCATCAAGAATCAATGAGGGGAAGTCATACCTCATTCCAACTCCGAGAGATGTGAGAAGTCCAAATATTTGCATTCATTTCATAGGAGCATTTCGATTCGTCCCTGGAAGGAAATATCCTTTTACTGGCACGACAATGTAACGCAATAAGGCTTTTCAACACAGCAAATTCACCTTAAATGCCACCAAATATTTGCTCTGCGAGTCTGAGAGGAACCGGAAATACGAGATTAGCCATTGCTCCAATCCCCCAACAGGTCCTCTCTCATTTCTCTCGCAGGATCTCGCCCAGGGTGATAATCGGCGAGATTGTAGTTTGAGTCACGTTCGCAGGTGTATCACAGAGTTTCAATCCCTGCTAAAACGAGGCTGGCCTTTAAGATCTCGATTCAAAACGAGGCTGGCTGTGGCTAGAACGAGGCTACCCGAGGCAAGGATCAATAGGGTGAGATTTTCAGAAAATGTACATTTTGGAGCTTCACACATTTACGAAATTATGCCAATTTTGGTGGGAAAATGATGAATACCAGGTATATTTGAGTATAATTGGGACCACATTGATTTAAAGTATCAGTTATGTTATGTTATACTGCATTTTGAAGCTTATTTTTGTCCTAAATGTGGGTTATTTGAGAGGATTGGTGAAGGCGGATTGTACATTTTTTGAAAATCTGACCCAATAAGGAGTTGAGTTAGATGGCGGCTTTGTTTTAGATTTGTTTTTTAAGTGGGTCGACGCCGGGACATGTGTGCATTTTGAAATTTTAGATGTTTACTCCTCAAGTAGAGCCATCTAGAGATGTGGGTTTAATGGAGAGGTATTGAACTTTTCGTTCAACGCTCTATGGATGGCTTTGTCATATAGGCGACATTTAAGTGAAGACCTTTGATGCACTTAAGTCTTATGATATAGTTAAAGGGCTTAAAGGGAAATGGGGATAGCAAGAGTTAGAGAATGGGGAAGGGTTTTTAATATTTGTGGGTGAACAATTACTAGTAAAGTAGGTAAATGTAATCCATAGAATGATCTTAGAAATGCATAGATATATTAAATACACTATTCTGAAATTTATTTCATGTAGTTATAAGACCTATCTTACTAGATACTCCAAAAATGAAAACATTCCAAAAAGGAGAACTTGTGAATAAATGACTTTTAAAAATATGAACTATGCAACTTGTGACTCATTTTCCTGAAACACACCACAAATGTGTACAGCTGCCAATTGTGCATTTTCTGAAAACCTCACCCACGTGACGGTGGTCTATCTCTTTAAACCGTTTGCATTGCCTCCTGTGACATTAACAAAGGTACATTTACCTATAGTCCATCTGACTCCAGTGACAGTGGAAGGCGAGGAAGCCACAACAGAAGCCACTACAGAGGCTAATCAGAGCCCCCTGTTGGCGATGTAGTGTGTGAGAAAGGCTGGGGCTGTGGTGGACAACACCACAGAGGCTTTAGTTTAAGTGGGGAGGACAGTGAGGTGTAATGGTGGTGTAGAATGGTGTTGAATTATGTCTCCAGAACAGTAAAAGAGAACATAACAATGACGGCCATCTTGGATTTGGGGCCCAGATGAGTGAGGTCTACCTCTGATATTAATTTATACATAATTAACTATCATTATACAAAATGTCTTACTTTTATCATAAAATGAACAATTCAGCCGGACTAGTGGTGTTTGTTTTCCACTGATATTTTTTTATTTAAATAGCATCAGTTACAATCTCACAAATTCATGTCCTTTTCGTTATTTCTAAATTTTAGCTTGATATTTTGAAAAAAACGTTTGCAATATTTCTGGGACATTGACTACTGAAGCAGCTAAATATAATCTTTAAGATGACCAAAGAAATGCGAGGATAACACACTGTCCTGAAATTTAGTAAGTGTATTCATGCTGCAAGCAGCTTTAAGCACACTAAAAAGGAAAACATTCCCACTACCAGATCTTGTAAATAAATCACTTCGAAAAATATAGTTTCTGTAACTCATCACAATTGAGAATTAACAGCTAAGACTGCAGTTTAATGGGAAGCGAGCAGCTCCTTAGAGTATGTAGACAGAGTCCATGGTCAAACATGGGGGTTGTGCCTACACCAGTCTTCCATCAGACTGCCCGGCCACAAGCACTGTTAACCTGACATCTCAACTTGTGGTGGGGGGGGGGGGGGGGCTAGTCAGTGCTCAGTGGGCTGGGGAGGGCAGGGAGTCCAGTCAAGAGACTAAAGGGCCCAGTCCACTGAGCCGATTCTCATGTGATTTTGCGCCACTTTTGCACTAAATTATGTGAGAATCGGATGAGAATCGGCTTAGTGGACAAGGCCCTTTAGAACAATTTATTATCAATAATAATAATAATAATAATAATAGTATGAAATCATAGAATGTATACGCTAGTGTCATATCTTTTTAAATGCGTTTATTACCCATCCCATAATTAAATTCAAGAAAGCACTTTTGATTGATGGGAGATATTCGAATATTCTGAAATATTCCATGATTTGCAACTTCGTACTTTCCACGCAAAAACAATCTTTTTAGCGCAAAAAAGCCACAATGTTAAGCTTCGGTATTTTCTTGCTTTTGTTTCGCATCTGGTGTTACATTGATAGTTTTGTTCATATTTATTTTGCCATTTGATTTGTTGTTCTTGTTGTCTTGAGCATAAACTTTTATACTTTCTTATTTTTTTTCAACCTTTCAAACTTGTTTTGTTCTAACATTGACAGATATTTTTGTTCATTGTATCTTTGTTAATGTAAAATTATTTTTTTATTTCAACATTTAAAAAAAATGAAATTGTGTTACTTTTTATTTTAGTTGGTGAGCAGGCTCGGCTTCCGTAGATAGTTGGAAAAGAAAACAGAGATAATCTAGCTACAACCAAAAACCATTGTAATCTTGTTATCAATAGATGTAAGATAGATGTAGATGTAAACTCTGATTAACAAAGGCTTGTTTTCTTTGGGTTCTTTTTTATTGCTTACATTGGCAAAACCTTATATGCGTTTCGACCAAAACAACAGTCTTTGTCAGAGGATTTTTCTGTGACAAACATCCAGTATTCTATGAACATGCTTTTAGAGGTGGGCAAGCTTTTAACATCTTGTTTGTAAAACATCTTGGGTTACCAGGAGAGCAATAAATCCCGCCCAATATTTATCTTATCTCAAGACAGGGCTATAAATAATGACAGGTCCCTTGTTAGAGAGGTGGGTTTGTCAGCACCTGCCGTAACTAAGGTCACAAGTGGAGATAACACCTGAGTGAGAGCACGCCCCGCCCCCTCTGCCTTATTTACATATCATTGATCCCTCCCCGCTGTTCCATCCTTGTGCCTCCTTTACAGCCCCCCTCACCGTCCTCATCATGGCTCTTCAGTCATGTTTTGTTGACTTGGTCCAGCTTGTCTAGTTGTCCAGCATGGGTCAAGACAAAGCCTTTGTAGGCATGGTCCTCATGGTGCCTTGCTTGGACATCATCGATGTCATGTACTGCCCTCCTGCCTTCTTCCGTCTCCTCCTCCTCCTCCTGTGAATAAATCACTCTTTGTGGATTACTTGCAATAAAAGGTACCATAGGGGTGAGTCACAAGTCTCAAAAAATGTTATTTTCCAAAGTGATTTATTCACAAGATTCCTATATTTGAATGTTTTTAACTTTTTTTAGGGTGTAGTGCTTTAAAGGGATGGACCACTGTTGAACAGGAAACAACGTTTAAACTTTGCCTCGTGACATAACATGGTTAATAATTAACCCTTAAACTCCCGCCTGAAGCAGTGTATGACCGTGGTTTATCCCTTTAAGTCATAAAAACACATGTACTAAATTTTAAGACAGTGTATGAAATAATATATACTTGAGTTCCGAAGGTCATCCTATGCAGTACATTTGATTACTTTACTGGTAATTGCCCATACAGAAATATTGCACATTATTTTCAAACATTGATAGCTTTACCTGGATTATACATATATAATTTGTATATGCAAGACTATTTCAGTCCAGAGTTCTTTTTCTTGATGAACATGAATACTAATTTTGACTTTTTGTTTTGCAGGTGTGTATTAAAATACAAGGTTTTAGTGGATGCAGCATTTGGTATGTATAGCGATAATACGTGCAAACTACAGTTACTGTAATATTACAGAATATTACCAGGTAAATAATCAATCTTTATCTGAAACATCATGAGTGTTGATACTTAGACGTGGATATATACGCATGATAGGGGATTTGCATGTCATCTGCGCATGTCTTTTACAGTACAGAATAATTTCACCATCCATGTATAACACATGGATATTGGATTGTATTGGATTGGAAATCATTTTATTGCAGACTCGCTGCCATGTGAGGATTTCTCCAGCAATTGGGAGGTCTTCGGCACCTCAATAGCATTAGAACCTGGATAAATAATTAATATTTATTTATTAATATTATTCAATGCTGAACATGGCAAGATTTTAGACTGTACCATTAGTCCCATTTTTCAATGCAAATCAAGATTCAAAATGCCGGTTATAAGGACTGAAATGGCTATTATATGCACGGGACAGTGCACCAGCAGCTTCTCAATATCGGACTTTATTCCATGATTTGGCCGTGAGCGTACAATATAATCGATATACTTGCCGCTCACAAGGTGGACAATATAAACTCCCTGTATTGTACAGTGACGTCACAACCATTCGAGACTATCGGGGAGCCATGCGGACAGCACAATTTGATAAAATAAATCAAATTAAGTTGTAATAAATTAAGAATCATGGAATAAAAGCAAGAATAGCACAGTATCGCGTCTTCGGCGGCCTGTATTCTCCTCGTATGGCCGAAAAACAACTCGGCCTACGGCCTCGTAGTTTTCGGTCATACTCGGAGAATACAGCCCCCCTCATACGCGATACTATGCTGTTCTTGCTATAATATTATGGGACCAATGATTGGACTGACGCAAGTTGGGAATAAAGCTTCACAATAACTAGAACCGTAAGTAACTCTCCACAGAAACCTTTTCTGCCTTACAGCTTTTCCCTCTCTAGCTTAAAGCTGCACTCTCAGTTAACATCTGTCAAAAACTAAATATTTTCTACTTCTTGTTTCATTCTTTTCCAACCCATCTAAAGGTCATTTGACCAATATTGTGTAGGATTTTAGTCAGTTCATCTTACTACAGGGCTTTTAAAATATCCTTATTTGTATTTGGAGGACCTACCCGATTACCTTACCTATGGTGCATTGACTTATTATCACTCACTGGTGCTAGGTTTCGTTTAGCGATTATACTTCAAAATTCTTGTATAAACATATAACAGCAGCAGAATATTGATAAATTCAGTCCTATAAGTCATTATATGAGTAACTCTTGTATAAACATATAACAGCAGCAGAATTTTGATAAATCCAGTCCTATAAGTCATAATATGAGTAACTCTTGTATAAACATATAACAGCACCAGAATATTGATAAATCCAGTCCAATAAGTCATAATATGAGTAACTCTTGTATAAACATATAACAGCAGCAGAATATTGATTAATTCAGTCCTATAAGTCATAATATGAGTAAGTTTGATGAGATTTGTTTTGTTGTAATAGCTGAGAACGCAGCTTTAAGGTAGAATCCACCTCCAGTAGCGCCGGCCGTACATTACAGAAGGCTGTGTGAGAGAAGCAGGGGCCTATCAAAAGCTTTATTTGTGACCCTTGGTTACAGGAAATTGTGTGCTGATACCTCAACTTAGATGGGTTAAGAGTGGAAGGACTCAACTCAATAGATTTGCTTAGTCACTGGCGAGCGATAATACAGTTTGTATTCAATAGAGCGCGGGGAGGGTAGAGACTAGGGTGGGAATCACCACAGGGCCCTGTAGAAATGCATTAACTCCCGTGGTTCTGAGGTATTATAGGATAACAGAGTGCCACACCGGACATATGCAACGATTTTGGTTTATGGGTCCAATTTTCATAGAATGTACAATTCGCCTTCACCATCCTCTCAAATAACCCACATTTCAGACGAAAATCAGGTTCAAAATACAGTTCAACATAACTAGGCAGGTTCATTGAATGAATACAAGACAGAATACACTCAGATATACTCAGTATTCATAATGTTTCACTCTAATTTAGAAGAATTGGAGAGATGTGTAGAAATGTAGATTGTGCATTTTCTGAAAATCTGACTCTTATATGGGCAAAATTGCTAGAAAATTACAATTCGCCTTCACAAATCCTCTCAAATAAGCCCAATCTAAGATAAGAATTCAGTTGAAAAATCAGTTCAACATAACTAAATTAACAGACTCTCTGAATCAAGGCAATATACAATATGCACAGATATATCTAGTGTTGACAATTTAATCAGTGTAGTTTAGCAGAATTACTAAATGTGTACCGCTGCCGATTGTACATTTTCTGACGATCTGACCCAGTATATTCATTAGTAACATTTCCAGGATACAGAAACAGAGAGAATTCCCAGTATATTTGCTATATGCAAGGTATATGGTTACACAAATAACACTGTAATACTCTTGAGGCAAAGCAAAACATGCATAATCTGGAGAAGATATCAGCAATCCATCATCCGATATCTGAGAGGCAAGTGATAATTTGTGTTCACTATTACTTGATTTACTCAAGTGAACTTGACTACTGCCATATACATAAAAAAAGAAAATCTGACAAGGAAATCCTGGATCAGATGGAAAGATACCCGCAATAGGAATCTGTAACCCAAGTATAGATAAAATAATAAAGAAAAGCCTTACCCCTGGCCTGCATATCTATAGTCTTCTGGGTGACTCAAACGTCTGGGTAGCCCTTATCACAATATGCATAGGCCGGACACTACTTCGTGCAGTGCCTACAAGCAAATACAAAAACATCACTTCGTATTTTGTCAAATATTCATAACAGACGGAATTAGAATAGATGTCTTTTACATCAAGAACATTTTCTTTCCCATTCATATTTTCCTTCGGTATCAACATGTTTATTTTACTAAGGGTGAAAATGTGCAAATCTGATACAATCTTACAATATATTCCCTGTTCAAACAAAAAGCAAATTCGTTAAAATTCCAAGGGTCAGGTTTTCAAAAAGTGTACAACTAACAGATTCACACATTAAGTTCTGCTAGCTTAGACTGAGAAATCGGCAACACTAGTTATATCTTAGTATATTTGGTATTACCTTGATTCAAACAGTCTGTTTGATCATGATAAACTATATTTTGAACCTGATTTTTGCCTTAAATTTTGGTTATTCGTGAGGATTAGTGAAGGTGTATTGTACATTTTCTGGCAACTTCATCCCCAAGCCATAATAGCTGATAACGCAGGTTTAAACTGCCGCGGTAGGGAGTGTTAGTGAATAAGAATGTGTTCCTGTCAATAAGTCTGTGCTTAAGGACAGTTCTATAGACCAGCTGCAAAAATAGATGGTATTCGGGTGAAAGAACTAGGGTGGAAAGCTCCCTGGGGGCTTTGAATATATGAATGTTTCAGGGTTGGTATTCCACGAAATGTATCGGTGTTATGCTTGCCTTGTTTCCGTAACCGTAGGGCAATATTACCTTTGTATTTCAGTATTTTGCTTCACAACTCTATCTTGGTCTTAAAGGTATAATAACCGACATTAACGAATGAGATATATCACTTTGTGAAAATTCAGTCAATAAAACTTGTTAAAAAAAGGGGGGACTGTTGGTACACTTTTTGGGGCCTAATCACGAGACGAAGCTGAGGGATACTACACAAAGAGTGCACTGGCCGGCACAAAATGAAGGTTATTAATCTGCTTAGTCCTGCCTTAGGTGGCTATAGCCTTGAAATATTCAAGGCAAAGACTAACACGATTTAATCAATGATCATGTTTGTAAACAATTATATATCTATCTTTGAGTTGATCGATTATCTCTCTCTGTCCCTCTACCTGTCCCTCTTCTCTCCTGTTGCCTGTTGCTCTGTGTTTTTAAAAATACAATATTACATTTTCTGTACATTGGTGTACCGTTAAGGATAGGGGCTTACCTAACTCTTGAGGTTATAAATGTTCTTCCTTTCTCTGAGGGTTTCCTTGCGTTATGAACAAAGCAAGGGAGTTGCATGTGCCACTGCTCATGCCCATTAAAGTGCATTCTGGGATGGGATCTTCTGAAATCTGACATATATGAATATTTAGCAACATTTTTATGAAAAGAATTGCAAGGATCTTTTCATCAATATCATAGCTTGTGTAAATGATCTATGTTAACCAAATGCATGACGAGAAAGATGGGGACTAATGTCATAGAAGCACGCAGGATACATGGATATTCACATTTGAGTACAGATACATATCCAATGCTATAAATGAGATATCTTATAGATTTACAATGTACCATTAGTCCCATAATTCGATGAGAATCAAGATTCAAAATGGCGGCTATGCAAATCTACAATTGATCGAACGTGAACAACATTTAGAGTGAGTGAGTGCGTGAGTGAGATTGGTTGCTTTACGCCCTTATCAACACAATTAATATGGTTATATCAAGGGCGGGAGAGCTGAGAGGGCGGCAGTCTATGATCATACCCAGGAAATAGAGATAGAGAAGAAGGGAGAGAGACAGAGAAAAGAGACAGAAAGGCACTTTATGGTCATACCCAGGAAATAGAGATAGAGAAGAAAGGAGAGATAGACAGAGAAAAGAGACAGAAAGGCACTTTATGGTCATACCCAGGAAATACAGATAGAGAAGAAGGGAGAGAGAGACAGAGCAAAAAGACAGAAAGCCACTCTATGGTCATACCCAGGAAATAGAGGTAGAGAAGAAGGGAGAGAGAGACAGAGAAAAGAGACATAAAGGCACTTTATGGTCATACCCAGGAAATAGAGACAGAGAAGAAGTGAGAGAGCGACAGAGAAACGAGACAGAAAGGCACTTTATGGTCATACCCAGGAAATAAAGATAGAGAAGAAGGGAGAGAGCGACAGAGAAACGAGACAGAAAGGCACTTTATGGTCATACCCAGGAAATAGAGATAGAGAAGAAGGGAGAGAGCGACAGAGAAACGAGACAGAAAGGCACTTTATGGTCTTACCCAGGACCAGCAACATTGAGACATGAGATTGGAAGAGACGTTCTGGAATACCTGATAACAATGTGAATGATTGAAGGTAAAGGAAGTTGATGCAGACATAAGAATGGGATGATGGATGGGTTAACATCTTGGCTTGCAGCAGTGAAGGAACAAGCACACATCAGACTGTCAGGGACCGTGAAATGTTGAGAGGCATGATCGCCTACGCCTAACAGCATGACTGGTTATTGATAGACATGTGTCCATACATCTCATGAAGTCATAAATAGTAACAAATGTATCCCCGTGAATAACTGCAACTGCATCCATTTAATATGAGCTTGAAATTATTCTAATACACTTTTCCCATCCATTGTGAAGTTGATTCCGCTTAACCCCTTTGTCCATTTACCCGTTTGCTAGGAAAAAGTGACATAAACTTCCTCCTCCTCCCTCCCCTATCCTCCTCCAATATGGGTAAGATTTTCAGAAAATGTACAATTGACAGCTGTACACATTTAGTAAATTCTGCTAGTAAATTCGAGTATTTTCATTGACTCTAGTAATCTGTTTGGTTAGGGTGAACTGAGTTTTGAACTTAATTGTCGTCGGAAATTTGGGTTATTTGAGAAGATTGGCGAAGTTGACTTGTACATTTTCTGAAAATCTGACCCATATAATCTGTAATATATAATGTGTAAGTGAAAGGTGTAATTCTCCACATCTCCTCTGGAGGGATTGCTGCAATTGTCGTGGTTGGCATGCTTTGGCATAATCGGAACCGGTTTCACTCAGTTTCATGAGCGATTTCTTAGGAAATAAGGGTTTAATAAGGGTTTCAAATAAAATTTACACCCACTTCTTTTACACCCACTTGTTTATGTCTGACTTTCCAGAGAAAGCAGCGAACGTGAGTCTAAAAGGTTTAATGCCACATCATAAGAATCCTCCTCCACCGATCCTCCTCCCTCCATCCTCACCGAATTTGTTTAAAGTTTAAACCTCTTTATTCCTGTTCTTTCCTTCATAATTCTGCTGAACCCAGTTAGCCAGATGGCATGCGCATTTAACACCAGCGGCGCTGTTGGCTGCTATATCTCCCAGTAGGCTGAGCTGGAAGCTTCCGGTGCCACTCAGTTATGCAACAAACAGCAAACTTTTCAGTTCATTTTCGGTTTCTAGACGTTTGATCTTTGGGTTATTTAACCCATATTACATTTGCCATGAAAGGATATTTACTAGGCTCCTTTTGCAAGAACTAGACCAGCTTAGGCCTACTCTGTTTCGTTGGTTGGGGTGCCATAACCGGAACCTCCCACCTTAGTTTCATCTCCGCGATAAGAAAAGCTAGGTGGCGTGACGGTCGGATAGCTTATTTTTGCACTATCCAAGATAGGGAGACAAGCGGCCTCTTGAGAGATCCCCAGATTGATCATAACATATGACCACAAAAACGGGTACTAAGTTCCACAAAGAAGTTATCTGTTACTCTAGATGGTGGGAGAAGGAACAGGGAGAGATGAAGATCTAGGCTCAACTATCCCACTAGCAAATCCTGGTATTTGCTAGTACAATATAATTCAATATAGTATAATATAATATAATGACATAAGCTGGAGTCTAATATAATACTTATTTGTTCGATATTTGTTTGATCTTATTTGTTCAATATTTTGACCAAAAGCTTATGTCCTTCCGAAATTTAAGATACTTTGCACCAACAATAAGTTGCCCCATAGGTCCTGGGTATGACCATAACCTGCCTTTCTGTCTCTTTTCTCTGTCTCTCTCTCCCTTCTTCTCTATCTCTATTTCCTGGGTATGATCATAAACTGCCTCCCTCTCAGCTCTCCCGCCCTTGATATAACCATCTTAAATGTGTTGATAAGGGCGTAAAGCAACCAATCTCACTCACTCAGTCTCAGCTCTCCCACCCTTGATATAACCATCTTAAATGTGTTGATTAGGGCGTAAAGCAACCAGTCTCACTCACTCAGTCTCAGCTCTCCCACCCTTGATATAACCATCTTAAATGTGTTGATAAGGGCGTAAAGCAACCAATCTCACTCACTCCCTCTCATCTCTCCCGCCCTTGATATAACCATATTAAATGTGTTGATAAGGGTATAAAGCAACCAATCTCACTCACTCACTCCCTCTCAGCTCTCCCACCCTTGATATAACCATATTAAATGTGTTGATAAGGGCGTAAAGCAACCAATCTCACTCACTCACTCCCTCTCAGCTCTCCCACCCTTGGTATAACCATATTAAATGCGTTGATAAGGGCGTAAAGCAACCAATCTCACTCACTCACTCCCTCTCAGCTCTCCCGCCCTTGATATAACCATATTAAATATGTTTATAAGGGCGTAAAGTAACCCACTCACTCACTCCCTCTCAGCTCTCCCGCCCTTGATATAACCATATTAAAAATGTTTATAAGGGCGTAAAGTAACCCACTCACTCACTCACTCACCTAAGTTGCCAAATATCCATGTGATTAGTTCTACCTGTTTAGTCATTAATCAAAAATAACTTAATGATAATCTTATATAAACAAATTATGCTCCAACAGTCTATGATCTGTTACTCCTACCTATAGACTTTATCTTCCATTTATTGAAGCTATAGAAGCATCCTGATCAAAGCCCCTTGCCTGGTAGAATGCTGATCACCCCTTTCTCATCAATCTCCATTGAGAAACAATCGTCCTTTATTCTTCACATTTCTCTATCTAACTGCCAGGCAGACTAATGTGATTAGCCGGTGCTGTTTTAGGCCCGTCCACTGGTAAATTGTCCATTCAGCTCCACTTGTTTGTTCTTCCAATCCAGGATCACTGGGATTTCCTTACCACTGCCTGAGTGGCAAATAGTATAACTGGAGTAGTTGCATGGGGAAAAGGGGAAGGAGCGGGATAGAAGTTTGTACTAGAAACTTAAAGCTGCAATCTCAGTTTTTTTCGACAAAACAAGTCTCACTGAATTCCTTCCTATTATGGCGTGTAATTCTGGATTGATCAATATTCTGCTGCTGTCATATGTTTATATAGGAATTCGAAGAGAATTGGCAGAGTGAAAACGGCCATCTGAGAGCGATAATGAGTGAAGTCATTATCAGAGGGGATTTGGGCAGGTCCACTAAATACAAATAAGGATGCTTCTGAAACCCTGTAGCAAAAACTTGGGATTTCCTTACCACTGCCTGAGTGGCAAATAGTATCACTGGAGTAGTTGCATGGGGAAAAGGGGGAGAAGGGGACATTAAGTTTGTTCTAGGAACTTAAAGCTGCATTCTTAGCTAGATATTTAGACAAATTAAGTCTTAGCGAATTCCCTCATATTATGACTTGTAGAACTGGTTTAATCAATACTCTGCTGCTGGCAAATAGTATAACTTGAGTAATGGGGAAAAGAGGGGGAGGAGGGGACATGAAGTTTGTACTAGAAATTTAAAGCTGCATTTTGCTGAAAATGATCTATGTTAACCAGGTTTCCTGGGCTTAATATTAAGACAAAAGAAGTGTTACCGAATTCCCTCATATTATGAATTGTAGAGTGAGTGAGTGAGTGAGCGATATTGGTTGTTCTACGCCAACACATTTAATATAGTTATATCAAGGGCGGGGGAGCTGAGAGGGAGGCAGTTTACGATCATGCCAGGAAATAGAGATAGAGAAGAAGGGAGAGAGAGACACAGAAAAGAGACAGAAAGGCACTTTATGGTCATAGCCAGGACCATATGAATTGTAGAACTGGATTAATCAATATTCTGCTGCTGGTATATGTTTATATAGGAATCCAAAGTTAGTTGGCCGAGAGAAAACCGCCGCTGGTGAGGGATAATAAGTGAAGTCATTATAGGACAGAATTTAGGCGGGTCCTCAAAATACAAATGAGGAAGTTTAAAAGCCCTGTAGTAAAAACAACTGTACTAAATCCTCCATATGGGTTGCAAAAGAATGCCACAAGAAGTAGAAAACCTACAGTTTTAGCAGAGAGTGCAGTTTTAACAATGCATTATCAGCTATGCATGCAAAACGTACAGAACTGCAAAAGTTGCAAAACCTTATATGCAGTATAGTATAGTAGAAGTAATAAGGGTTCTCTCACTGACCTATACATCAGACTTATGCTAATGACCAAGGTCATCACGGTCCTGGGTATGACCATAAAGTGCCTTTCTGTCTCTTTTCTCTGTCTCTCTCTCCCTACTTCTCTATCTCTATTTTCTGGGTACGATCATAAACTGCCTCCCTCTCAGCTCTCCCGCCCTTGATATAACCATATTAAACGTGTTGATAAGGGCGTAAAGCAACCAATCTCACTCACTCACTCCCTCTCAGCTCTCCCGCCCTTGATATAACCATATTAAATGGGTTGATAAGGGCGTAAAGCAACCAATCTCCCTCACTCCTGACCAAGGTCATCAACCTCTACGCTGTTCAACATTTGGCTGCTCCCCACTCCTTCTCAGTTGCTAACATGTGTTGGAGTATGTGCACTTGCTGGATGTCTAGGTGCACAAGTTGGGCTGATACAGTTGAGACCACCTTTTAAGTAAGGATTTCTCATGCAACAGGCCCCAGATATAATAGCTACTCCCTCCCCACTAAATCATCCCCTTACTCCCACCAATATCTGGCTATGGAATATTTGTATGAAAGGACTTCACCATTAATTGTCTGTGTAATGACAAACTGCCGAGTCATCCAGGGATTACGTCTGAAAGGAGGATAATTATGTGTAATCAAATTCCCCTAATTCATTTATAGATGGAAAAGCATCAGGAAGACAAGTAGAAGTGTGGTGAAGGCGGACTAAAGAGTAAGGAGGATTGTCATTAGAGCTTAATGAGCAAGGTCCTATATCATACAATAGCGGACTTATACTACCCTCAATCTTGAATCGCGAGTAGAATACATGTGCCATATTTCAAGGAACCCGCTGGAAGACCTGGAATTAACTTTCAGATGTTAGTCTCGTTGTTGTACAACTCTCTTATGTAAATAAAAAGTACATTGAATTGAATTGAATTCATTGAAAAATGTGTATTGAATATATCGATGCATTCCTCAGGTCCTACTATGGAGTATATTTAGTTATTCTGAAAAGGGATACATTTACCACAATTGCTAAGTATATAACAAAAGAGTTGTAAGGGATCCACTGTATCTGAATGAACAACTAGAAAAGCAACATAAATTCCAAGTTCTCATGTCCTTACGATTGGTAAGTTTTTATTTTTCTTACACTTTGAACAGGACTAGTTCGGTTGTTTTTCCACTAGTGCCTGGGAGATCACCTTCCAGCCTCACCAGGCCCCCGGTGAATAAAAAGGTCTTCTGTATTGGTTGTGTACTGGTTCTGTGCTGGCTGGTATTGTATGGTAAAAATTGATTTCCACATTCTTTTTTTTTTATTTTTACGACAACTTTTATTCAATATTGCCTGCCATCTTGGCTCATACACTACTAACACATGTATATGTATATGTAACGCATTATATAGCTATCTTTATCTACCGTAAACAGGGGTTTTTCGCACACGTAACATGTCTATCAAGGGTATACATGCAATCTTTATCAAAGTATATAAGTGGTTTCGTACAAAATAACACCTAGGGATGTAAGGGAGAGTTGTGGGGGTGACTCGACTAAGTTTAACTCTAATTTTGTTACTAAGGGTGGGCTAATAGGCCCCGAGATTTCCACATTCTTACATCCATTTTGTTAGACTTGAAAAAGTAGGCAGTATTTCCCACTTTTTCTAGCTACTCCTTGGATCTATGTTACACGTTAAAAAGTACGTGCTTAATATTACTAGACACAAAGTTAAATAGTACATGGTCAAATATTACAATGATCTTAGTTACTGTAACACGATCATAATAAAATAGATATTTGTTTTGTGTTGTCTATTGCCTTTCTGGTTTCAGCATTACAGGCCATACAAGATAATTAATACTCTGTTGAACCATATAACATTTCAAGATATTGTTTGAACTTTCTTGTATCCAATAGTTGGAGCTCTGGGGCCAGTCTGTTTCATAGCATTTATGTAGTGGAAGGTGCATTGCATAAGGTACCAGTGGACAGTGTTTTTGTAATAGGATGACATTTCCAGAAAATATACAATTGACCATCACCGATCCTCTCAGATAACCATGATTTCAGACGAAAATAAAATTTAAGATACAGTTCAACCTAACCAAACCAATTGCTAGAATCAATGCAATGCCAAATATACTCGAAATTACCGAGTATTGAACAAATTGCAGCCTAATTCAACAGAATTTTCTAAATATCAAAAGCTGCCAATTGTGCATTTCATGAAAATCTGACCCAACACACCATGGATCCACACATATGGTGTCTAAGGCCCCTCCACTCCTCCCATGTATCATCCCAAAATCCCCTTTTACATTAATTGTAAAAGTGCCTTCATGTAATAGGAGTGGGAAGGAAATGTAATATAGAGGCTCGGCTGGCAAATAGGATTTACTCATACAGTGAATTCAACTAACAGACTTGTCAGAACTTTTATTCCCAACTCCCATCAGCTTATTGAATGGATTTCTCTCAAAGGAGCAGCTATTATGGATCTCGCGTGGCGGTTATTTGCTGGAAATTGAGTTCAATTAGCATTGAGATAGCATAACATTGTCTCATCATTCCAGAATTTCGCGCCAAGGGAGTTGTTGCCTGTATGGCATCTTTGAATGTGATGCGCATGGAATTTAGGCAGTTGTATGGAATGCCACGGTAATATGTGTAGAGGCTGTCTAAGTTTAAGCAGCATTCTCAGTTGAATAATTAAATAACAAATCTTACCAAAGTTAGTAATTGTTTGACATATAGGACTGTGTCTAGCGATATTCTTCTGTCATCATATTTATTTCACCTCTGGAATGAAGTGCCCATAGACTTTGTATAGACTCGCTATATATGCAAGTGAGCGGGAAGAAATATGTTTCATTCCTCCCTAGGGAAGAAACAGATGACCCAATTATCGTTTCTGCGATTATATTGGTTAATGTAAAAGTAGGTCAGCATTGTCATAGTGATGCGTCAGGCCATGACGCCACGTCATCTGCTAAGCTTTGAAACTGCGGAGGCCATCGTTAATGTTATGACGGCCGTCATAAATTTAAGCATCAAAGGAATTCCATGTGTACAAAATGTTACCTGTGGAGTCCCCCAAGGAACTTCTTTGGGACCTCTCCTCTTCATTATTTATATAAATGATTTACATAAGGTTATATTACACAGTCGCGTCCAACATTTTGCGGACGACACTGTCATTTATTCTTGTAGAACTAGGAATTCCGCAGGAAATGTTGGTCTTCAAGGTGATCTTGACAGAGTTGTGAAATGGTGCGCAGCACACAAGATCTCTCTAAATACGAAAAAGTGTAAATCAATGACGGTTGATCTAAAGCCGGGGAAACTTGGTACCAGTAAATATAAAATAGGACAGTTTGATTTAGATGAGGTCGAGTGTTATAAGTTCCTGGGGGTAGAGATTGACCGACAGCTTAATTTCAAGGTTTTCATGGAAAAGAAAATTAACGCTATCAGAGGGAAACTTAAATCTCTTTCGAAACTCTATGGAATTTGTGATACAAAAACCCTTATGTTATTATTCAAGACTATGATATTACCCCATATAGATTATGGGGATGTCTTTTACCAAACCACGCCCCAAAATTATCTGGATAGACTTCAGACTTTACAAAATTCGGCACTAAAGATTGCCCTGAAGTTGCCCAAATTATCGAGTACCAAGGGTATCCATAAAGACTCTAATATGCCCTCGCTCTCTACTAGGAGGGACGGGCATATACTCGAATTGGCATTTAGGCGATCTCTGTCGCCGCAAAACATAGACGACAGGCCAATAAACTTACGTGGTCTTACGGACGGTAAAAAATTAAAGGTGCCTAAACCTAATAATGAGAAATTTAGAAAATCTTATATCTATAAAATGCCCATTCTTTGGAACGAGTTATCACATAAAACCAGACAGATAAAAACTAGGGAAGCGTTCCGGAACTGGTTGAAAAATACCTACCCTCAGGAATCAGATGAGTACCTAAAAGACTGAGATTTCTCGGTATTGTCTACAATTTGAGTTCATAGAGATTATTCTGATATATTTAGGTATACACGAAATTTCATGTTTTGATACGACTGTCTTGATTGAACCATTGACTTACTCATACCAGTAGACAATCGTAGTGGGAAGGGGGGTTTGAATAGGGTGGGGGGTAAAGTAGGCACGTAAGTTCTACGACTAAGGCCGATACAGCGGTATAGCGTTAAGAGGATGTTATTATCATGAGAATGTTATGTTAATAGATATTACGTACAGCTATGATCTCAGTTAGTTTCTGCTTAGAGCCAGTATAGGCCAAATTGTTTATTTGCCAGTACAGGCAAGAATTTTATTCCCAGCTTAGAAAGCTGAGACTTTATTAAATTTAAATGCCCTTTCTTTTGCCATGTTTAACATATTGTAAGGAGGATTACTGACCCAGTATAGGGCAACATAGGAGTGCAAATACACTATTGATCAAGGTATTTGATAAACGTCATGAGCGTTTAAACCTATATTTGCTTCTATTGTCTCTCACATTTTAACTTCAATATCTTATTGATACTATGCATCAGTGAAGAATCAAGTCTACCACACAAGACATCAAATATTAATTCCTATAAATCTTCAATAATAACAACTGGAACATTGAGTAACAAAAAGAACAGTCACACTCGGTCCTGAAAGTGATCTCAGGATATAAGGAACTTCACGTATTTAATGATAATTTAATGACACTAAAGGACATGGACTATTATGCGGATTATGCTTAATATTTTAAATTTACAAATCTTGTACTTTAAAACCTTATTCTATGTATTCTCATCTTTTGTTAAGGGTTACCTGGTAGATCTCCAGTGGAGATGGATTAATGACCCTATTCGCTGATTTATACTATGTATATGTTTACTGAATAAAAGTTGTATAATAATAATAATAATGCCACACCGTTGATGTGTTTCTCTCGCAGTAAGTTACCGTAATTAAAAGCAATCTAATATGTTTAAATCGTTTGTAAGAGGTCAAATAAATCTCGAACTAACCTTAGTTATGTATTTCTGATCGTTCTTCACTGAGTTGGAGGTGGGAGGGTTCCCGAGGGTCGGAGCGTAGCGTAGACCCAAGGGACCCCTCCCACCGGAAACGAGGTGAAGAACGATCAGAAATACATAACTAAGGTTAGTTGCATCTATTTCTATACAAGAATGTGTGTAAGAGTTGAATCAGCCGTGAGAAAATATCGATTTAAGTTTGTCTATAGAACGTAAATGTGGACTTGTAGGTCCTGCATTAAGCCCTGTAGCAAAACAAACCAGGCATAATCCTCCCAAATGTTGGTCAAATAACCTTTAGTAGATGGGTTGGAAAAGAAGGGTACAAAAAGTAGAAAACCTTAAGTTTTTTATGTAGAAATGTAAATTTTGTTGTTGATATATATGATATAATATTATATCGGTCAAGTTTTCAGAAAATGTACAATTCACCTTCACAAATCCTCTCAAACAACCCAAATTTCCGACGAAAATAAAATTCAAATATACTCGAATTTAGCCAGTATTGACCAAATTGCAGCTTAATCTAGCACATTGTACTAAATGTGTACAGCTGCCAATTGTCTTGAAAATCTGACCCATATATGGGTTCTTTTCCTGCAAAATCCCTGTAAAATGATTCAGCTTTTGATTGCAATAAGAACCGGTGATCCCGTGGAGCAAGAAGGAGCTGTAAACTATAGCCATTAAAAACAACCTTCAGGTCCTATCAGGCAGACATCAGGCTGGTTGATGAAGGGATTGGTATCCTATTAGTGAAACCTTACAGTGTGGTAAAGACTGTCAGTTGAGTGAAGGTAATTGATGCTGATCATGCACAGTGAATAACCCTCAGTTCATCTTACCTGGCCTCATGTGAACACTGATTACTTTTTACCCTCATCAAGTCATCAAAGCTGGCACAAGAAACTGGAGACTTCCTGACTTAGACTATGATAGGAGAGGGCAGGAGTGTCTGGTGTTTGCTTTGGCACGTTACACAACCAACTGTTTACCCTAACATAAAGTTGGTCTGGTCCCGGGTAAGACCATAAAGTGCCTTTCTGTCTCTTTTCTAAGTCTCTCTCTCACTTCTTCTCCATCTCTATTTCCTGGGTATGACCATAAACTGCCTCCCTCTCAGCTCTCCCGCCCTTGATATAACCATATTAAATGTGTTGATAAAGACGTAAAGCAACCAATCTCACTCACTCACTCCCTCTCAGCTCTCCCGCCCTTGATATAACCATATTAAATGTATTGATAAGGGCGTAAAGCAACCAATCTCACTCACTCACTCCCTCTCAGCTCTCCCGCCCTTGATATAACCATATTAAATGTGTTGATAAGGGCGTAAAGCAACCAATCTCACTCACTCACTCCCTCTCAGCTCTCCCGCCCTTGATATAACCATATTAAATGTGTTGATAAGGACGTAAAGCAACCAAACATCCGGTCTCTATTTATTGCTTCTCATACAATAGCTCTCAAAATATATATATACAAGATATAACACTGGTGGGAACCCGAGTTTAATAGTTATTGTGTGAATGTTTAGGAGTTAGACAGAAAGACCTGAGACCTCCCATCACTTTAGATACATCAAGCAAGTGATTTGATTTGGAGATATTTTTAGAACAGTCCATATACGTATGGGGGAGGCATGGCTCATTGTGTTAGAACCATGAGGCTTTTTATGTCCTCTCTTCCTCAATGGATTACTAAAAGCTTTCAGGGGTTCAAGGGCGGAGGCATTACTGTATGGAGATATGGGGAGAAACCCAGCCAGAGCTAATGTATATTTGTATGTTTTAACAGTTTATATGTAATCTCAGTCTAGGCTCACCGTTTCTCAGATTAGATGAGAATGCTATGTCAGTGATTGGAAGCCTACTGCGCTACTGGCTTTCCTGGACCAAGAGTAGGCGTCCTAATGGGTTCTCCAGCATGTCAAGAACTGATTACAAACTTACAGCTGCCATTTTGTATTTATTACATACTGGTTTGTTGATTTATTCAGTAAATACCGCATAAATGCTGTACTTACTTTGCTATTATAAGATAAGATAAGATAAGGTACTACTTTATTTATCAACTCACATTATTAATAGCACAATTGTGTGATTATGAAACCTGAAGGCACATCAAACGGCACTGCTGTAACTGAACAAGTACATTTAATAGTAGGGGATTTGCATAGCCACCATTTTGAATCTTGATTTGCATCGAATTATGGGACTAAGTGTGCAGGCAGTATAACATCTATAGAAAATATCCCATATTCAGCACAGAGTATTTATCAATGCTCTAATGGTAATATCCATGTGTTATACATGTTTCCATAACACAACCCCCTCTTTTTTTTATCAGGCATTTGGTTTTCAGAGATCATTTGTATAAGCTACGATATAGGTATTCTTGTTAAAAATGTTGCCAAATATTTGTATGTCAGATTTCAACAGAATCCATCCCAGGATGCACTGTAACAGACATGCGCAGTGGCACATCCAAATCCCCTATTGGTTGTATTTATCCAAATGCTCCAATCTATTAGACTATCTGTTGCCGAAAATCAGCCCACAATCTGCTGAGCTACGAAGGTCATAGCCCTCATGCTTAACCCATCCCATCTTATATAACAGATAACACATATAATTCCCCAATTGGCCCATATTCACATTTGATTCAATTCTGCCACTCCATATATATTCAGCCTAGAGCTTAACAACCTACATTATCGCTCAGATACATCCATTATACACTAGAGATGCCTTATTATCGCCCAGCAAGTCCATCATCCAACCTCTCTAGTAAAGGAGGCGATGTACTTCCGGTGTTTACATATTGACAGCAGTTGAAGTGCAGTTGTGTAGTGGTGGGGACGGGGGGAGTGTTGCTGCACAAAGTGGACTGACTAATTCAATCCATTGTAGTCAATGTAATGCCTCTGCACCTCCCTCTGAGGTATAATATGAATCAAAGCCATAATGGAGTTGTTGAAATATGGAATTCAATTGGACTTATCCGAATTAAGATGTGGTAACTGGTGGAGAGGGGCCAAGCAAAACAGGACGGGTAATTTTGACCGGAACAGGGGCCAAGCCACCTGTGTTTACATTATGTGGATGCAGGTTCCAATGGAAGCAGTGAGAGCCCCTTTTTTAAAGTCATTTCAGAGGCAGACAAACATCCAACAACAGTTCCCAGAGAATGTGGCAACACATCTGACACTCCTCCATTTGCGTTTTCATTGCAAACATGAAATGAACTGTTGTTAGTGGGCAACAAGAAAATCTATCACCGCCGTTTGTCCTCTAGTGGAGTTCAGCTATAAAACAGAGTCATTTCGTAGAGGCTGCAGTTCTCCCGTCTTTAACTACACCCTTTACAGAATATAACGTCTCTACAGTTGCACTACACCAGCATCTACTGAGACATCAGTCTTCTTAGGAAATTGGCGGGAAATAACAAAAACAAGTGCGAGAGGAATCACTAATTATGATATTGATAGGTGTATGAATAGGTGTTTAATTGTCAAACTGATTGTTGGTGAGAATCTTTGAGTGTTGTAAATAAGACGTCACTGATATCCCCCTGTGCATACAGCTTTTGTTTTAAATTATATCAAGGTCACAATAGGGGAGTTGTAATTGCGTCATTGAATCTGTCTGAGAAATGGGCAACTGGTGGGTACAAAACTTGAAGCCACCATAGGAAAGGACATAATTGTTTGAATTAAATGTGTTAAATATTCCTTTGGTCTACTTAGATTTCACATATCGTTTTTGCCTTGAAGCTTATGTACAGGTTCACAGTGGGGTCACATCGAGATAAGACTTATGCATTGCTACTGCTGGGGTCAGAGGGTATGCATATTACAATTTCAAAATCTCAGTGGATTTGGGCTTTTCTTGTCGGTCAGTGACTTTGGTTAATTCGCATATTATTAATATCCATGTAACATATCTATATGGTATCTCAAAATCCATATTTTGCAACTTGTGACTCAGTTTCCTGCAACAGATAACCTATGTAGAGGCGACAAACAGCAGTTAGATGTTTTCATTGATTCATGTATTGATGTAAAGCTGGAGGTATAAATGGTGAATAGTGGCAATGAACAGGGACTTATTGGATAAGGAAACTTACTTTACATTAAATGGGTCAAATGGCCAGGTTTCTCTTGAGTGGGTCAAATCCCCAAGTTTATCTTCAAGGGATCAAGTACCTAGGTTTCTCTCAAAAGGATTAAATCCCCTGGTTCCTCTCAAAAGGAGGACATCCAGGTATATCCTGAAGGGATCTAAACCTCATGTTTAATTTTGTTTCTGATCTTGACGTTTGGTCTTACTTTGGACTTTGTTAAATAGAGTTGGGTCTAGATAGACACAGCGGTGGGCGGAAGACCATAGTTATTCTGTATTGGAATATCGTCTGTGAGCCCATATCTCAATGTTAATGTCCTCATTTGATTATTAGAACTTCACTGTACAATATACTTGTTTGTCGATAACTCAACTGTCGTTATTACAGAAGTTGTGCTGTATAAATATACTAAATTAAAAAAATGGCTCTTTTGGAGGAATCTAATTGTTAGGTTTCACTTGAATGGGACAAACTTCTTAAACTCTGAAACTTTCCTACGCCAGGTAAACTCCCCTATAGGCGTTTGGACAAAATATGTTCCAGGATTGTTTAATTGCTCTCATTACTAGACTCATCGTTTAACGTTTTATTTGTGTTAATTCAAAGCAATTGTCACTAGCAAATGTCAAATTCTAATGATTAATTGCTAAGGCTCAAAAACACTCCATTGACTTCATTAGTACAGCACCTCCATATTTGTTCACAATTTAGCCTCAAGGCCATCGCTGGGCAAAACAATTAAAATAGTATAATAGACCCGGAATGAATATTCATAGTCCTGTTTATTATACTTACTGGGGTCCGTTGCTCCGTTTCTCGCTAACTATTTCCTCATTGAAAGTGTATGGGAAAATAGTTAGCGAGAAACGGAGCAACGGGCCCCAGGATATTTATGAGGGATATGTGTGATGTTAAACCGAAAAATGAGTAATAAGTTGCGAAATTGAAATTCTAAAAAAAAATTATTCACAGGAACCAGTTTAAGGAACGCTTTTATTGTTGGGCTATGTGGCCCTCTCATACGTCAGAATATGTGTCTCAACATTCAGGATTGTGTATTGACTAGATATATGCAGTTTGAAGGACATGCTAAGGGAATACATATCTCTACTTCACTAGTGAGTGTTTTGACAGAAATATCGCTAACTATCTATTCAAACATAAAACTTAGTACTTATTGGTACTTCAGTACTTATTAGATATCAAAGTGTTCAACATCGTTGGAATTCACCTGATCCCTTCTTTTAAATGAAATGGTTCAAAATCCATAAATTATTTGTTATTATAATCATAATGGAAAAAATATATAAATCCCCTATAACCCGACTTAAAATAAAATAAAGTAGGAATCCAGCCCTAGCGAGAGGGCCAGATTATGCATTGGTCAGAACTTCGCGTCCAGTCGGGTATGCCGGTCACACCAATGCAGTGTGAAAAACGCGATAGGTCCTGCGGGCCTGATCCAGATTACAATCAATGGATTGCCGCAAAATGGAAATTAGGACTTTTTTGTGGCAATGAAATTAACCTTTCCTCCAGGGTCCCTGAAGGTACATTCCTGTCTTTTGTTCAACTATAGTTATGGGCCAAACCAGCAGAAAATGTACAATTTGGCTTCAGCAATCCCCGCTAATAACGAAAATGTAGTTTAAATTCTGCAAATTGGGACTGATAAATGGTTAGACATTGTCTGGATTTTGTTTTGAAGTTTCAGATGTTTTGTCATTTTGTCAAAGTGATTTATCCACTAGAACCCTTGCTCACAATGATTTCATTTTTGGGGTGCTGTATATTTTGTATAATTTGCAACATTTTTATCAGAAATTGCAAGATTTCTTTCAAAAATATCAAAGCTTGTATAATTCAGCCATGCTGAACATGACATGTTTTTCAAAGGTGTTACACTGCACAATTAATCCCATAATTCCATGCGAATCTATATTCAAATTGGCGGCTGTGTTCCGTATTAACTAATATGTGTAGAGGGTAATGTTGTATCCTCTTAATTTCCAAATTACCAGCTAGAAAAGTATTTTAAATAGAAAAAAGAATAAAATTGGTAGAAATGTAAAAGTGAAACAGGATGGATTTTACAGGATACTAGCTACTTTAGAACATTTTAAAGGGGTCTGATTTTCAGAAAATGTACAATTAGCAGCTATCCACTTTTAGTAAGTCCTGCTAAATTAAGCTGCAATCAATACAATGTACATTCGAGTATATTTAGCAATTCATTGATTCTAGCAATCTGTTTGGTTAGGTTAAACTGTATTTTGAACTTTATCTTTGTCTGAAATTTGGGTAATTTGAGAAGATTAGTGAAGGTGAATTGTACATTTTCTAAAAAGCTGACCCATAAGTAGGTACTTGGAGAGAAACAAGAAGTCCAAAGAACAAAAATATATAATAAATTACTATCGTAAAACCAACCAACCTCACCATACTCCCCAAAATAGAATGAAACGATAGCCAAAGGCCCTCACCTCATCTGTTGATTTGCCTAAATAGAAAAGTTGAAAAAAAGTATAAATAATGTACCGAGTATAACGTGAAGATGAGCTCCATCTTTTGATATTATATATCTTTCTGGTAGAACAAGTATCCAACACAGCTAATAATACGAGATAGAACCCAGCAGGAGTACACAGAACCCAATAACTCTCACAACAAATAACGAGGGTCACCAGGGGATTATTTTTCTACCAATGGGAGTTGCTTATTCCAGTCACGTGTGGCTATCTGTCCAATCAGCAGGTAGCAATGTATTTTAACTTAGTTGGAGTAGAATTGATAGAACTTTCCACTTCAGTGCAGTGACAGTAACTCATGGCTGCAGAACACTAGTAGATTTTTATCTGATGTTCCGGATTGGTGTCGGGCTGGATAAGAGTAACTCTCTCACAGGGCATTAGGCAACCATCACTCACTAACTCACACTCATAGGGAGGAAAATCATTGATATTGTTCAGAAATGCGAATTGTTACTGGAAAAAGATTCACAAGTTGCAAAAACGATACATATTTTGTATACCTGTTGACTTAAAACCAGAATAAAACAAATAGGTATTTATCTCATGAGATTTGTAATTTCCCTCTCGATGTTATTTGAAAGTGAAGTAATGTCATTTTTTGTATTTCATTTAAAATTAAGAAATCTTATGTACCTCCTAGGTTGTAGGCGAGCTGTCATACCATATTTGATCAGAATAAACAAATATGAGAATTTAATTTGAGATATCATCATGTTTGAAAAGATGAAATGTTTGTATATTTTAAGTTTGATATTTCTCCTTTTGAAAAAAAGAGTATCCAATATTTCTGTGTGGAATTAAAGTAGCTGAGTATACTCCATAGGATGAGCTTAGAAATGCAAGGATATATATTTGATACAGATTTGGTACATGTATTCATACGAAATCAAAGATGAGAACATTCCACCAAAGTTATTTTGTGAATAAATCCCTTAGACTCATTTTCCTGTAACACATGAGAAATGTATCCATGAATGCTCTCTTCTATGCATTTTAACAAAGTCCCTCGAAATGTGATTAATAGCTTCATGATTCTGAGTGGTCAAAATCATTCAGTCCTCCTTGGAACTCATACCTAGTATACACTGATGCGATAATCTAGACCAAAGTCAGTCATAGGATAGTGACCATGAGTTAAGTTAGTTACCATTTTCACTCTGATGACACAGTTTTGTGTAGCTTTTATTATAATATTTTGTTTCTTGCTTCTTCAGTAGCTTTGATTAATAGAGCTTAATGCAGCTAGACACATCACTGAGTGGAAGATCTTGGTTATTTTGTGAAGTGTTGCCCGGGAGCCCATTATCTTGATAAGTAATTGAACTCCATTGATTGTAACATTCACTGTACACTGTGCATACCTGTCAACGATTCAATTGACATTTTACGGAGGATTGGCTGTATAAAACTTCTAAAGCCAGGCAGGTGGAGGAGAAACAGAGGACAGTCGGGCCAATACAGGAGAATTAAAGGGCAGTGGGGCCAGTGCAGGAAAAACAGGGGGCACAAAACATGGGGCAGTCAGGCCAGTGCAAGAGAAACAGGGCAGTCAGGGTAGTGCAGGAGTAAGCGGGCAGTCAGGCCAGTGCAGGAGAAACAGTGGGCAGTCAGGCCAGTGCAGGAGAAACAGAGGGCAGTCAGGCAAGTGTAGGAGAAACAGAGGGCAGTCAGACCAGTGCAGGAGAAACAGAGGGAAGTCAGGCCAGTGCAGGAGAAACAGAGGGCAGTCAGGCCAGTGCAGGAGAAACAGAGGGCAGTCAGGCAAGTGTAGGAGAAACAGAGGGCAGTCAGACCAGTGCAGGAGAAACAGAGGGAAGTCAGGCCAGTGCAGGAGAAACAGAGGGCAGTCAGGCAAGTGTAGGAGAAACAGAGGGCAGTCAGACCAGTGCAGGAGAAACAGAGGGAAGTCAGGCCAGTGCAGGAGAAACAGAGGGAAGTCAGGCCAGTACAGGAGAAACAGAGGGAAGTCAGGCCAGTGCAGGAGAAACAGGAGACAGTCAGACCAGTGCAGGAGAAACAGAGGGCAGTCAGACCAGTGCAGGAGAAACAGAGGGCAGTCAGGCCAGTGCAGGAGAAACAGGGGGCAGTCAGGCCAGTGCAGGAGAAACAGGGGGCAGTCAGACCAGTGCAGGAGAAACAGGAGGCAGTCAGACCACTGGAGGAGAAACAGGGCAGTCAGGTCAGTGGAGGAGAAACAGGAGGCAGTCAGACCAGTGCAGGAGAAACAGAGGGCAGTCAGGCCAGTGCAGGAGAAACAGGGGGCAGTCAGGCCAGTGCAGGAGAACCAGAGGGCAGTCAGGCCAGTGCAAGAGAAACAAACAGCAGTAAAAAATGAATGGGAAAAAAATAAATTAACTGACTGTCAGCTGTCAGCTTAGTTCCCCCTGTCAAGATTGCAGGGATGTAATCCTCAGCCAACAGCGCCCGTGATACAATCTGTTTAGTGGAGACGGGGTTTAAGCCCATCTGAGCAAGCAATTTGTGACTAAGCCGTGCATCAAGTGTACATAATAGTGTGAGCTCAGATGGGAGGATGGTGTGACGGCTACAATGGTGGCAGGTAATTTGAGGCAAGCATGGCTAACAGAGAAATGTAATTCTGCAGGGGGTGCTAGGAAACAAGCATTTTCTCTTTTCCATGGCAACCATTTATTGCTTCATTATGCTGGCCAATGAATCTTTGTGCTTCTAGCATGCAATCTGGGGAGTACTTGTGGTGAGGTGTTGGTTTGGTGGTGAGGGGTTGTGGTTGTGTGGTGGTGGTGGTTTGGTGGACAAGGTGTTGATGGTGGTGGCTTGGTGGTGGCTTGGTGGTGTGGTGGTTGTGTGGTGTTGTTGGTTTAGTGGTGGTGGTTTAGTGGTGGTGGCTAGGATGGTGGTGGTGGCCAAGGTGGTGGTATTGTGATGGACATGTTACTGGTGGTGGTGTGGTGGTGGGTTAGTGATCTGGTGGTGGTGTGGTAGCAGTGGTGGTGGTGTGGTGCGGTCGGGTGTCGTGGTAGTGGTGGGGTGGTGGTGGTTGTGTGGTGTGGTTGTGTGTGGTAGTGGTGGGGTGGTGGTGGTGTGGCGGTGACATGGTTGGGTGGTGGTGGGGTGAGTCAGTAGTGTCCTGGGTGATGGTTTGTTTGGGGAATGGGCACACTTGAACCCACTATATCCCAGGCAACCTGGTAATAACGACTATAAAGCTAGCTAGATAGCTTGATAAATAGATCAATTATTATTGGCATTCACAAAATACAATCTATAATACAACATTGACTGCGGGCGATCCTGTCTTTATTAATAATGTTGAAGATTTACTTTTGTTACTTTCTGTTTCGTCATAGTTTGATGCCGGTGTCTCAAATTGTGTTTCTTTCTTTCTCTTTTCTAAACAAGGTATTAACCAATTTGTTAATTTTATTCTTCGTCTGCCTCGACTTCCTTTGATTTGATTCTTTCTCATTAATACAAGATGTGCACAATTCATGCTCAAGACAATACAAAAAAAGACATGTGTTTTTTGTTTTCTGTAACACATTGTTAAGATAAATTATAGGGAGACATAACCGTCTCACTATTTTACAACTACCAGGAGGTCAATTCTGTTGAAAAAGGTCCTGATATGTTTCAACTTACTGTCAAGTTTTCTTCCGATTAGATCAAATTACAACAAAGATTTATTGAGCTTAAAGCTATGAAATATGAAGAATATTCAATAACTTTACCCTCGTCAATATTTAGCCGGCAGACAGAAGATAGCTAAGCTGCTGTGAGCCTGATTTACGGGTCTGGATTAACCGCTAGACTAGGAATGAGAGGGAATTAATTAACCAGGGCCCCCATTGATTCGCAATCTCATATTCCTGCCACACGCGTTAAAACATTGCCTTCCTCTCCATCCTGCTTATCAGTGCTCAGAATGTCATCCATTTAAACAGGATTTTCAAGTTCAGCTAATAAAACTTCTTTGACTAATATCTTAATACCATTGTATTTTAAAGTTTCGCCCGGCTGGGATATTGGCAGATTTTATCAATCTTTCCTTTTCGTTGTAATTTGATGCCTTTTCGTCGTAATTTGATGGATTGTCAATAGAGTTTTACCTACTTATATAAAGTAAACAATGAATTTTCCTTGATGGTAGAACCATCCAAATCAAGTCTACTAATTAGTCTGGTTTTGTGGACTTTACAATAGAGATTTAGCCAAAAGGCCCTGATCTTTATTAATAAACCTCATGGTAATTATTTTCTGAGATAGTGTTTGAAGTACATAGTGGAACAGTTGGAGTTAATATTTCCTCTACAAACATATATCAACTTTTTAAAAAGCTCTGGAAATTATTCAGATCATCTACATAAAGGTACTTCCTGTTATAAAAGGTGTTTCTGGGTGTGTTAATCATTATTGTGACAATATGTGACGTGTTTCATAAAACAATTCACAAAAATGATATTTTTTCAAAGTGTTTATTTATGGATCTCTCTATTGGAATATTCCGATTCTTGACAGGTGTAGCGCTTCAAGTCACATAAGTACATATACCTAATTCCAAGACTGAGCATTTAATATATCCTTGCGTTTCAAAGTTCATCCTATGGAGTATATCTGATACCTTTACTGCTACTTGCCCACCCAGAAATATTGCAGACTTTTGCAGACTTGATCTACTTATGTTTTCAAACATAAATAGATCAAACATAAAATATAGGACCACTTCTTAGATGTCTTTATAATGTTTACTCTCATTGCAACCGCAACCGTTCATCTATTCAAATAATATGATGATATCTTAAAATCAATGTTTTGCAGCTTATGACTTATTTTCCTGCAACTTTTTTGTTGGTGTGTCTAGTATCCCTGCTATATGTGAAGCTCTTTTGTCTGTGGTAAATTGATGTTTATACCCTGGTGAAGGTTCTTATTCTTGTATTATTCTATCTTTTATCACTATTTTCTAAACTTTAAATATGTCTGTAAGATCTGACTATATTTCTTCTAAATTAAATAATGACTTTATTTATATAATTTCGATGTACGATTCCATAAACGATAACCTTTTTCCATCAGCTAAAACTGAGAATAGTGTATGACAACAAAATGTCTCTGACTGAATAAAAACATTTAAAACAAAACTTGACACATGCACATCATACAACACACCTCCAAAAACCAGTGCACTTAGCCTTTATGAAACCAATTTTTACTAAATCGTCTATAATGGCTTTAGCAAATATACGTCAATCATTGATTTGTAACTTGTTTGTCACCCTTTTCTTATCTACCTAATGGGCGTGAGATTGGCGTGAACTATCACCTCAAATTAAAGTATATCACCTGACTGCCTGTGTTGAATTTATTTCACAGCGATAAGACGAGACTGGTATACAAGATAAAATCAATTCATGTTTACTAAAGCTGTGACCTAGCCCTGTTTGAAAGGTATATGGGTCAGCTTTTCAGAAAATGTACAATTCACCTTCGCCAATCCTTTCATATAACCTTAATATAAGCCAAAAATGAAATTCAAAATGCAGTTCAACCTAACCAAACAGGTTGATAGAATCACTGCAATGCCGAATATACTCGAATTTACCTAGTATTGACCAAATTGCAGCCTAATCTAGCAGAATTTACTGAATGTGTAGAGCTGCCAATTGTATATTTTCTGAAAATCTGACCCATGTAAATCTGGCCTGAGTAATCCCTCCATGAGACTTAAAGATGCCAAGGGCCAAGGGCTGCAAAGGTCCACCTAAAGGGACCAAGGGAGAGTACTGTCCAGCCATTTTTTATTGAAAATTCATTAAATCATACTGACACCAGTTGTAATTTACTTTGGCAATGCCAAAACCAAAAATAAATGAATGTATATATAATAAAAATATATACAGCATGAAGTGTTCTGATTCTGATTAAATTATTCTTTTTATTATGTGTAATGTCCTTCATAGGGATCATTTACTAATTTGCAAATCCCCTGGGGATGTTTGCGCTCATAAGTGCAACTATCAAGTACAAGAATATCAAAATATTTAGATGTTTTTGCAATTTAATTGCTAGTCGGTATTGACTGTTTTTTATTATACACCTCTAAAATTGTCTTCAATTCCTTTCCAACTCATCTAAAAGTCATTAGACAACATTTGGGAGGATTCTGTCAGGTTTTATTTGCTGCAGGTTTTCTAAAACGTTCTTAACTGTATTTGAAGAACCCATCAAAATGGGAAAAGTCACATAAGAACTTTGGCAATATGATGGACCCTCATTAGCTAGGTGGCCACGTTGGGATAGTCAGCATGTAGAGAGACTAACATAGAACTGCAAAGCGATCTCCACGAAGCACGTCAACAAATATCTTTATTGTATGGATACGATAACAATATTTATTATTGCACCCCACGTATTGCTCCTCTCAGGAAGAATGTACATATATTGCTGCTTTAACATGTTAAAAGAAGTACCAGTGGAGGATGGTTGGCATAATTTCCTGACAAATCCTCAATGGACCTCTGACAATATCGGCCAATTATTGGCCAAATTGGTGTCAGTTAAGGGAATGATTCACTTCCAACTTTTCTATACTGGGAATAACAGATTTCCATTTCAAAACACAGCCATTGAGTTAGTGTTTTTGTGTTTCTGCCCGAGACGTTGTGTCGCCCAGGGACGGCTATAGGGGGTTTGCATGTGCTGCTGGGATAGTCAATCATAATGTGTTTTAAATTAACTATTCTTTTGAGTTGAGATATCACCAGGATATAGAAGCAAGATCTTAAGATGCGATTCCACTGGATCGCTCTTTTGGTCCGCTCTTCATTCGCTTTTTATTTTCCCAGAGGGCCTAACACGCGACGTTTGAGCGAAACCAGAGCAGTCCAATAGAATAGGTTACAGCGCTGTGTATATGGGTCAGATTTTCAGAAAATGTACAATAATTCTGCTAAATTAGGCTGAAAAATGAAGAATACCAGGTATATCTGAGTATATTTGGTATCGCATTGATACTGCAAAATATTGATATTGCAAAGTATCAGTTCTGTTATGTTAAACTGCATTTTGAAGCTCATTTTTGTCTTAAAAGTGGGTTATTTGAGAGGATTGCTGAAAGCGAATTGTACATTTTCACAAGATCTGACACATATGCTCTTAAAATTTGATGTTGGTGCTTCTTTTTGTTGTTGCGCTAATATCTGCCTGTTTGATTTGAGCGCAAGGACAACCTGTACATTCCAAGTCTTTCAGTAGTGCATGAATAGCACACTGAGAGTGGACCAACGCACTTGCCAGTGATTACATATAGGGCCTAACAAGCAACGTTTGAGCGAAACCAGAGCGGTCCAATAGAATAGGTTACAGCGCTTTGTAAATGCTCTTAAAATTTGATGTTGGTGCTTCTTTTTGATGTTGCGCTAATATCTGCCTGTTTGATTTGAGCGCAAGGACAACCTGTACATTCCACGTCTTTCAGTAGTGCATGAATTGTATTGTACAGATTTTACCTGTGTAAAGAACATGTTTTTATCAGTGAATTGTAAGACACACCTGGGGCATTGTGAAAAACCCTAGTTTGGGATTTTACACTCCCAGTATAAATAAAGTTTAAAAAAAAAAAAAAAAAATGAATAGCACAGTGAGAGCGGACCAACGCACTTGCCATTGATTACATATAGGAAATAAGCAAACCAGTAGAATAGCTTTGTGCTTGTACTGCGCTAAAACTAAAAGTGGATGAAGAGCAAATGAAAAGCACACTATGAAGTAGGAAGCAAGAGCAAGCCATGAGCACATATACAAGCGGTCCAGTGGAATCGTAGCTTTAACCCATCTTTTAATACAAATGAAATGTGTGAGTCTTATAGAGTGACATACATGAAGTCAACAACTTGCCTCTATATAAATCTTTATAACTATATTTACCCTGTAAGACAAAAGTCTATAATTCAATGTTTTTTACTTATCTAAAAAGCTCTAGGATGTTATAAATGTAAACCCTACCCCAACCTTAGCTCCACAACCAAACCCCTAGTCAACCCCAAAATTAGCTAGTCAACCCTCTGTAGCTAGGCATACACGGGAAGACCAGGTCCAGACCTGAAGTGTACTACGTATATTTCTTGTAACCTGCTCGTCATGAAATAAAAGAAATGTATTATTGCTATTATTATTATCAACCTTAATGCCCTTTAGCACAGCCCCCGAAATCGGTAAGCAAGGTAATCCCCGCAAGGTATTTTATAAGAATATGAACATGAAAATAAACCATAACCCAGTAATATGACCAGGAATATCCCTAGAATATTTAATCAAATTGCAGTTTAATACGCAGCATATCACATATAAGCTATCATGTGCCTTCGTGGAATAAATACTTTGTAATGTGAAAACTCAATCTCATCAACTAATGCACACTGGAGTGAGATATCTGTTAGTTTGGACAATACGTATAAGAGCATATGGGTGAGATTTTCAGAAAATGTACAATTGGCGGCTTTACACATTTAAGCCATTCGGCTAAATTTGGCTGAAAAATGATGAACATCGGGTATATCTGAGTATAATTGGGACCACATTGATTTAAAGTATCAGTTCTGTTAATTCAAACTGCATTTTGAACTCATTTTTGTCTGAAATGTGGGTTATCTGAGAGGATTGGGGAAGGTGAATTGTACATTTTATGAAAATCTGAACCATAACTGGGTATAGTAGATATCTGAAATATTGCTGACAGCAATTCTATTATAGATATCGTTTACACATTAATATTAAATAAAATTTGGTATTTGGTTACATTAGTTTGTGTTGATTATATGGGTCACATATTCGGAAAAAGTACAATTGGCAGCTCTACGCATTTAGGAAATTCGGCTAAATTTGGCTGGAAAATGATGAATATCGGGTATATCCGAGAATATCTGGGGTCACATTGATTTATAGAATCTGGTTTGATATGTTAAGCTGCATTTTGAAGCTGATTTCTGTCTTAAATATTGCTAATTTGAGAGGATTGGTGAAGGCGAATTGTACATTTTATGAAAATCTGACCCATTATTATGTAGAATCAACCACATTCAGCGTGATGTATCCATGTAGTCAATAATAAATACATGTATGTTTCAACGAATAGTTATCATAAACAAGTGTATAATAAATGGACGATATAATTCAATTCAATTCAATTCAAATATTCTTTATTGTCTGATTGCTACAAAACAATTGGTAGTCCAATTCTGGCGTGCCAGATCTTCCTTTGGATGCCACTCAACATCATTTTGTTTTTAGGGACAATGTGGTAGAATTAACATTTTGGTAGATGCAACAAAAAAAGTAACAGTAAGTTATCATCATTCAGTGATGAAAACAGTGATCGGTTTTGATATCT